>ML777799.1:900734-914179 GCA_009831015.1 Picea engelmannii | reverse complement strand
TATATATATATATTCATAATATTATTTACATTCATCGACCTTTTTCACAAGGTCCACTCACATCACACATTCACATTTCTGAATTTGCCACAATACTTGGCCAGTATAGTTATTTTTACAGACTGAGGGAAACAAGGTGTTACAATTCCCTCCCCCTTAAAGGAACATCGTCCTCAATGTTCTATCTATCAACTTGACATGCATGTACAGGTGTAAAAAAAATCAGATATGCCCATTTCATGGCATCCTCCATTTCCCATGTAGCCTCATCTAGGCCAAAATGTTTCCACTACACCTTGACCTGTGCAATGGTTCGGTTCCAGAGCGGGTTTTCCTTTCTGTCCAGTATGCATTGAGGTTCTGGTAGAAATTCTCCCTCTGGTTCCACCTGGATCACAGACCAATCAATTATATGGTTAGCATCATATAAATATTTCTTCAATAATGATACATGGAAAACATTATGTGCTTTGATTGTGGGAGGAAGTGCTAGCCTATAGGCTACAGGTCCCACTCTATCTAGAACCTCAAAGGGTCCATAATACCAAGGTGTCAACTTGGCACAAGATCCCATTTTCAGAGAACTCTTCCTGGGCCTAACTCTAAGATATACATGGTCTCCCGTCTTAAACTCTCTAGGAGTTCTTTTTTGGTCGGCATAAATTTTTTGTCAGTTATGAGCGACCTTTAGGTTTTGTTTTATCTGAGTCACTTGTTGTTCCATTTATTTCAACATGTCAGGTCCAAAAGAAATCATGTTTATAGGATTACTCCAGATTACTGGAGTGTTACATGGTCTACCATAGAGGACTTTGAAGGGACTCATCTTTAAGGATGCTTAGTAGCCGTTGTTCTAGGCCAATTCTACCAGTGGCAGGTAGTCTTCCCACTTCTTGGGTTGATGCATTACATGCATTCTTAGCATGTATTCAAGTATTTGGTTCACTCTTTTTGTTTGTTTGTCGGTTTGAGGGTGATAGGAGGTTCTAAATAGAAATTTGGTCTCTAAACCAGCCATCAGTGATTTCCAAAAGTTAGAAGTAAATTTTGTGTCTCTGTCAGACACGGACTCTTTCGGCATACCATGCAGTCTAAATATCTCCTTCATGAATACCTGGGCGATATCGATTTCTTTGCAAGTTGATTTGACAGGGATGAAATGAGTAGACTTGCTCAATTTATTCACCACTACCATAATGGCATCATTCTATTTGGTCGATGTTGGTAATCCAGTGATGAAATCCATGGATATGGTTTCCCATTTCCATTCTGGGATTGGTAAAGGTTGCAATAACCTTGTTGGGTGTTGGTGTTCTGCTTTAACCTGTTGGCACTCTATGCATTTGGCCAAGTACTCGGCTATGTATTTCTTCACTCCAAGCCAATAGAATTGTTTCCTGGTGGCCGTGATCATCTTCTGGTATCCTGGATGACCAAAACAGGGTCTTTTATGTAGTTCATCTAGTATGAACCTCTTCAAGTCGTCACAATCTAGAATATAAAATCTACTTTTGTAAGTGAGAAGACCTCCTTCGGTCATCTGGTAGCCTTCATATTTTACTCTGGTGGGTTCTTGTTGTAGGTACATGGTCACGGTCTGGACAAAGGGATCTATTTCTTGTGAATTTATAACTCTTTCTTTGACATCTGTTTCACAGGTGCTCACCGTTGCCAGGTGAATTTTTTTCATACTTCTGCTAAGGGCATCGACCACCCTATTTCCCTTTCCTTTAATGTGTTTGATCTCGAAATCAAACTCGCTAAGGAGGGCCATCCACCTAGCTTGTCTAGCATTGAGCTTTGGTTGATCAAACAGATATCGCAATCCACAGTGATCTGTCATAAGTACAAATTTTCTTCCCAGGAGGTAATGCCTCCACATTTTCAAGGCATGCACTATGGAAGCCAACTCTAGATCATGGGTCACATAGTTGACTTCGTGCTCATTCAATTTTTGGGATTCATAGAAGATCACACTTCCTCCCTACATAAGGACTCCTTCGAGCCCTTCCTTATAGGCATCTGTGCACACGAGGAAGTCAGCTTTGGGATTGGCAATCTTCAACACGGGTGCATGGGTCAGTAGATGTTTCATGGTTTGAAATCTTTCTTCACATTTGTGTGTCCACAGGAATTTTGTCCCCTTCTTCTGGAGGGAAATGATTGGACAACCAATCTTGGAGAATCCTTTTATAAATCTCCTATAGTATCCTGTTAATCCCATAAAGGATTTGATATCTGAAACATCCTTTGGGGTAGGTCATTCCATGATAGACCTAATTTTGTCAGGGTCTACTGCTACTCCTTCTTCGGATAGAACATGGCCTAAGTAATGTATTTGCTTCTGGAAGAATTCACATTTGCTGAATTTGGCATAGATCTGATGTTCTCTTAGCACTTGCAGCACAGGTCCAAGATGCTCTTCATACTCTTTTCTGTTCTTGGAGTAAATTAATATATCATCAATAAAAACAAGCACAAATTTGTCTAGGAATTTGTTGAGTACATTGTTCATCAAGCACATAAAAGTGGCAGGGGCATTGGTCAACCCAAATGGCACTACCACGAACTCATAGTGACCATACCTCATCTGAAAGGTAGTTTCATGGATGTCTTCACCCTTGATTCGGACTTGATAGTATCCCGACCTCAAATCAATATTTGAGAAAATAGACGCACCCCCCAATTGATCGAACAAGTCATCGATCATGGGAAAGGGGTACTTGTTCTTTATAGTTACCTTATTGAGTTGCCTATAATCTATACACAATCTAAGGGTATCGTCCTTCTTTTCATGAAAAGGACTGGTGCTCCCCATGGAGACACGCTGGGTCGAATATAGCCTTTATCCATCATTTCTTTTAATTGCAACTTGAGTTCAACTAACTCGGGTGTGCTCATCCGGTAGGGTGTCCTAGACACCAGCACCGCTCCTAGTGCAAGTTCTATCAAGAAGTCTATGTCCCTTCTCGGAGGTAGACCCGGTACGTCTTCCGGAAATACATCTTTGTATTCTCTCAAGATAGGGTGATCGTCAAGGCTTGGTTTGTCACCTTCGATTGTTTTCAACACCTGTATTGCATATAGGGAACATCCCTTTCGGAAATACTTTCTCATTTGCAGAGCTGATATTTGTCTTACTGAGACAGGTTTTCGGATCCCTTGAAGGGTTGTATTTTTCCCTACTTTACTTACACATTCTAAGGTTTTATGGTAACAGTCTAATCTGGATTTATGGGTGGCTAGCCATTCCATACCAATCAACAGATCATACAATCCCAGGGGTAATAAGTTAAGGGTTGCTTGGGTGGGGAATCTACCCAACATCAATTGACAGGCTAGTATAACCTCTGCTACCCTTCTTTTGGTGCTAGTGGCTAACTGTACCAACCATGGCTTGGTATTTTTTTGTGGCTATATTTTACACTTATCAATAGCTTTAGGGGCTATATAACTCAAATTTGAACCAGGGTCAATCAAAACAGACACTAGATGGTTAGAAATCATACCTTCTATTTCCACCACTGAAGCTTGGTGGTCAGCTTGGTTATTATCCAAGGCTGCATAAATTTGTGGCACACTCCTGGCCACATCATTAATGGTAGTAGCTTCCTGGATGTTATAAATCTTCCGACTATTATATTGTCGATGTGGACAGTCTCTCAATAGATGTTCTTCCCCGCAACCCTAGCATTTCAAAGGTTCTCTCTTTGGGTTATTAGTCTTCACTGATATGGGTCCAGAAGTTTTATTTCCACTCAAGGAGGGAAAATTCTGCTGGTGCATACTCTGGGTTGGGAAGCTCATTCTTGGGTTCTTCTTATAGTTCTTAAATCCTAGGGATTTAATCCCCTTTTTCTGAAATCTTGAACTATTCTTCTATTTCCATCCTTCGCGAGGTTCTTCTCGATGCCCAAACTGTTCATGACAATAGGTTGCCTTTCGAATAGTGCCTTCTAAAGTCTTTGGTTCATCAAATTCAATTATATTCTAATCGTCCTTAGGTAGTCCACTCATGAAGCATTGCACCTTTTCCTTTTCCACCTTGATATAGGGTACATACCTCAACAAATCGAGGAATTTGTTGACATATTCTTCTATAGTGAGTTGTCCCAGTTTGAGTTCATAAAACTCTTTAGTCTTTTCGTCGAAATATTTTTCCGACAGATACTTCTTCCGGAAGTATTTCTCAAACTGTTCCCAAGATAGGTCCTCTTCGCAAACCCCTTTCACATTCTTAAGGTCTTCCCACCAAATGGAATCCTTTCCATTCAATTTGAAGGTGGCCACTCGGGCCTTCATATTTTCTAAAAAGTCATGGACTCTGAAATAATTCTTTAGTCCAAGCAGCCAGGCCTCTGATTCCTCTCTCTTATTTATTTCATCGTCAAAGGAGGGTGGTTTGGATTTTCTAAATTCTTCAAATTTGCGACCTTTGGAAGAATTTTGCTTCTTCTATTTCCTTCGGGAATAGGAACTGGTTATGCTACTAGAAGAGCCCTCTGAATCGCCCGCTTCCTTCTCATAGGAATTGTCCGCTGCTTGTCCTTTACCTCTGGGGTGGACCTTTTTCAAGGTGCTCCTCTCAGTGTGGCCACTGATATGACCCTCTTTCTGAGTTTTAGGTTCATGCTACATTTGTCTTTGTAGATCGGATAAACTCTGCAGTAAAACTGCGTTAATTTATGTTTTCTTTTCTTGTTCTTTCATCATCCTTTCATTGTCAGCCTTGCAGCTTTGTAATTCGACCATGAGACTCCTCACAGTCTCGGCTAGATCTGGAGGGGTCCCTACTGCCCTCCTTTCATCAAACTCTTCGTCTCTATTGTGGGAGCCCTCTCCCACTTCATGGTGAGTCACCATACTATGCATTGATAATTTCCCGTAGTTGATCTTCCACTTGTGTGCAAAAGGAAAAACATTGGTTGTTAGTCAATATTTTTATTTATTTATAACTAGTACATAATTCATATTTTCACATGTACACACACACAATAGGGGTTTTTCATTCTTAACTTCATCTTTTGATTAGGAAGGTTAAGAGAGGGGGTCACTCCTTTTAGGAGTGTTTCGAACGGAGCTTCCACGCAACTCGTTCATGAGCCCAAGTAGGCCTAGTGTTGTAACCATGCTCTGATACCAATTTGTAACACACCCACTACGGCATAATAAATTTTTTTCCTTTTTCTCGAGGGACAGAATCCTCGAAGTCCTACGGGGGCTTAGCTTAGGCTAGCTCTTCCCTTTTCCACCTCCATGTGATCGTCGGTTATGACCACCGGCCAAACAACTAGGCGCCTTTTTGCATTTCGCGACTCAGTCCATGGATCTTGGGATCTACAATCCCGATTCCTTCGCTACTCACGAAGATAAAAGAAAGAGGTTGAGGCATTTAACACCCTCGTTTCTTCCTCCAATCTAACAATCATGACTAATCGTATATCTTCCGACAGAATCTCGTTCGTTGTGCGATGCTTATCCACACTTTAAACTATTTCGGTGTTTCGGTTGTCGGGATTTCGCGACTCGCAATGACCAGGGTTCTTGCCCTTTGATTCCCCGAGTGTCGAAATGCTTACTAACCTCCACGTGCCCTTATAAAAGGATGGTCCAGATACTCCCATGGACCTTGGGGATATATGGTCCCAATTTCTTCGCTACTTATGAAGATAAAAAGGAAAGGGGTTGAGGCATTAACGCCCTCGTTTCTTCCTCCAATCTAACGCTTGCGACTAACCTCAGATCTTCCGACAGGATCTCATCCGTCAATAGATACTTACCCACACGTTTCCAATTCAGGATTTCGTAAATTGGGGTTTCGGGACTCGCGAGTACAAGAAAACTCGCACCTAGATACTCCGGGTGTCGAAACTCCGAAAACTCTTAATTTACCCTCACGCTAATAATTCAGGATTTCACAAGTCAGGGTTTCGGGACTTGCGAGTGCAAGGGGACTCGCCCTTGGGTACTCCGAGTACCAAAATGCCAAAATGTTGGGATCTATGAGGACCATTCTTCCTCGCACAGGATGAATAAGACTTGCGCCACCAAATCCTCTTTCAGGTTCTTGGTAAGCTTTCCAGAGAGGGTATCTCTGTGGAGAGATTTATTCTAGGTATTCCTGGAGACGAATAAGGGCATAGATTTCCCAAAAGAAGACTTCAAGTCTGAATTAGTTCAATATATGTATATATAAATCTCTCTATAAACATAAGCCATACGTGGTCCTTCCAATAAAAGCATGCAACCACCATTTCTGATCAAAACACTACACAGACAGTCTTATACTCAAACCATTCATAAATTGCACAGACTATAAGCATACATGTCAGCATATAAATTTCAAGATACAAGATATAACACTTATCAAGAAAACATTAGAGGTGATGAAAATGCTGAGAGGGGTGCTTGTTTCCACCCAACCATAGGCTTAGCGACTCCAAATGGATTTACCACTAGTCACCCCCAAGCTAAGACCACGATGCTACAAGACTGAGTCTATGTTCACCAGTGACTGAGAATGAAGGTTACTCTCCTTCTTCTCCACTATCACTCACTCTGTATTTTCCATAGTTCTTTTCCTCTCTTTTTTTCTTCCCTCGTGTCTGCCCCTCTGATCGCACACTCTTCCTACCTTTTCTCTTTTCGACGAGGTTGCATGTGGCATGATCTTCCTCACGGTGGTCAGGTTTGAGGACTCCATGGATGGGTAGTTCACCCCCATCCCTCATTACTCATGAGGAGCCATTTACCTACCAACCTGGCGAGTCATTTAATTTGGGGCCAACGAGCCGCTCTTGGTTCTCCGGGCCAGTGAAGTCCAAATACGGTATTGGTTTCGGTGGAAGATAACGCCACCATTCTAGGTGCCTTCCACCACCTTTCTTCAGCCATCGTGGTCTCTTTTTCATCACACCCCCCCCCCTCTCAGCAGTCCTACAATATATATATTCATAATATTATTTACATTCATCGACCTTTTTCACAAGGTCCATTCACATCACACATTCACATTTCTAAGTTTTCCACAATACTTGGCCAGTATTTTTATTTTTACAGACTGGGGGAAATGATAAATGGTTGAATCTACTAGAAGGGAATTTTTTGATACATAATTTTTATAATAGAGAAAATATTACCTTTGCGCTCCTTAAGGTTGTCCCCCATGTCAAGGATTGGTGGGAGACTTAATGTGAGAAAAGGGACACTAAGGAATCTACAATATTTTGGTCGCACCCACTTGGTATTCTTTCATGGATTTTATTAAGGAACAATACTACCCTATTGGAAGCTATGATGACCAGTACACGATGAACCACACTGCAACAAGAAAGGGACCAAAAAATTCCAAAGTTCACAAATATCTTCCATACCCTGCGCACCAATATGGGTATCAAAGACTTTGAATGAAATCTAGTGCTCAAGTACCATGGTATTCTACATAGATACATCCAAATAGAAATTGATTTTCTGGACATCTCATCATTGGGCATGGATTATAGATATGTTGTCAAAATAGAGCATAAATTTAAACAGAATAAGCATGAGTTTAGATCTGTGAATTCCTCACAGCAGAAGTAGGCAAAAGGCATCCCAGACCCATAGAACAAATGACATAGCAAGGATGGACCCCCTCATGACAACCAGTCCAAGTCACAAACAAAGAAGGGTAATGATAAGACAAACAAAGACACCGGGAAGTGGTGTGAATTCCATAAAATATCATGGCATAAAACTAATGAATGTCACTCGAAGAAGTCGTTGGTGTCTGAGTTAAAAGCCTCAAAGTCAAAGGCAAGTTCTAACTTTGAATCAGATCCAGAAAAGGGTAAGCAGATCATTGATGCAGAACCCAATTCCATTGTCGCTACCACTAAGGTCCAACCAAGTGAACCAAAAGAACCAAAGGAAGGTAAACACATTTTTCACTCGCATATGTGGGTGAATAGTACTCTGCTACACTTTATTATCAAAAGAGGAAGCCAAAAGAACTCGATCCCAAGAGAGTTCGTCAAGAGTTTGGACCTACCGACAACACCACGCTCGCATCCCTACACCATTGGGTGGCTCCGCCAAGGGATAGATATTCACGTTAGACAACAATGTCTTCTACCCTATGACATCAATCCCTTCAAGGATGAGGTATTGTGTGATATTTCCCCCCCTTGAAGTTTGTGATGTTCATTTAGGACAACCATACTTGTGAAAACGTCATGTTATATATGAGTCTAGACCTCATAGTATTATTACTATTTTGGGTAGAAAATTGTACAGGATAATAGAGGTAGCTCCGCCTACCACCATTTATTTGATCCTTGTTAATCAATATAGGAAGGTCATTTCCTAGACCAAGAAAATTTTCTTCTTCATGATTCGCTCTCAAAGTGAACAGAAGGTCGTTGTCACATCCATGGATTGTACACAAGGCCTCTCCACACAATAGAAGCAAGTGGAAAAGGTATTGGAAGAATAAAAATACATATTCTCCTCACCCACAATGGTACCACTTCACTATCAGGTCAATCATTCAATCGATCTAAACCCCAGTGCACTGCTACCCAATGGGCCAGTAAATCACCGCTCTCTGATGGAAAATGAGTAAATCAAGTGCTATATTCAAGAGTTGCTTCAAAAGGGGCACATCTGACCCAACTCCTCACCCTTTGGAAGCCCAATTGTACTTGTGCAGAAGAAATATGGGACTTGGAAACTCTATAATGACTATAGGGCCTTAAACAAAATCATAGTCATAAATTAGTACCGAATTCCCTAAATTGACGACCTTCTTGAATAGATCAAGGGGGGAAAGTACTTCAATAAGATTGATATGAATTATGGCTACCACCAAGTCCTAATAAAATAGATTGATGTATGGAAGACTGCTTTCAATTCCAAAGAAAGTATTTTCGAATGGCTAGTCATTCCCTTTGGTTTAACAAATTCTCCAACAAATTTCATGAGGTTGATGGACAATATATTGCGGCCCTTCACCAATTATTTTGTGGTGGTATATCTGGATGAAATCCTCATCATCAACAAGACTTGGGTGGAATACTTGCAACATATTCAACAGGTCCTTCACACTTTGCGACAGCACAAGCTATATGCTAACTTGGAAAAATGCTCCTTCGGCATGAACTGGGTCCAATACCTAGGCTACATTGTTGATGAGCATGGTGTGCATGTGGATCTAGCCAAGATCCAAGTCATTTGTTATTGGACAATCCCATCCACACTGACCGAATTTCAGAGTTTCTTAGGACTTGCCAACTTCTATCACAGGTTCAGGTTAGGATTCTCCCATATTGCATGGGCCATAAAATAAGTGACCAAGGGTGGTGGTAAGGAAAATTTCATGTGGGGGAAGTCACAACAACAAGCGTTTGATGATCTGAAACATTTCTTGTGCTCAGCCCTAGTACTCTCCTTACCCAATCTGCAACAACCTTTCAAGATTGAGACCAATGCTTCAGACTATGTTATGGGTGCAATTCTCACTTGATACAATCATCCAATGGCATATCATAGTGATACACTATCAGATGTCATCCGTAATTACCCCACCTATGAAAAATAAATGTATTTCATTGTACAATATTGTCTCCAATGGAAGCATTACATTATGAGGAAGGAGACAATCATCCACACTGATCACAAGCCTCTACAACTCATACAAACACAAGGAAAATTGTAGAACAACCACCATCAAAAGTGGTCAACATAATTGTAGTAGTTCCATATCAACATAAAATATAAGACAGTGAGCACCAATTGTGTCACTGACTACCTAAGTTGACCTCCAATTTTTTCCCTAACCACAGTGCTCCACTCCTGCGGAAATGAGGCCTCTGAGTGGCCCCAACTCTATAAGAGCGATCCTGAATTCACTACCACATACCAACTGTTGGGCACAGGCATGACTGTCACTGACTCTCACCTTCAGGATGGACTATTATTCCATCTGGGCCACCTCTGTGTTCCTTCAAGTGAGTGTGTGAAGCTAATTTTGGAAGCTTGCAATAGTCAGATGGCAGGACATTTTGGCATGGAAAAGAATGTGGTTGTACTACAAAAACATTTCTATTGGCCTAAACTTTGACAAGATGTCAACACACATATTAGGTCCTTCACTACATGCGCCATTTCCAAACCAACCACTAAGAATAAAGGTTTGTACAACCCTCTTCCTAATCCCGATAGGTGGTCCTAAGAATCCATCTCGATGGACTACATGGTTGGTCTTCCTTCAAACAAGAAACAAAATGACTATGTTTTTGTGGTTTTTGATCGGTTTTCTAAGATGGTCATTCTGACAGCCTACAAGAAGAGTATCAAAGTGGAGTCCACTGCCAAGATTTTCTTCGAACCAGTGTGGGTACATTTTTTAATACCCCAGAACATCATCTCATATTGGGATAGCAGGTTCCTCAACACATTTTGGTCGAGTCTCTGGTAACTGTTGGACACCAATATCACCAAATCCATTTCCTTCCACCCCCAAATTGATGGACAGACAGAGGTCATCAATCAGATGATCATTCATATATTGTGCATGTACTAATCCAAGAATCCATGCACATGGCATGAGAGTCTCCCCTATGTTTAGCATAGCTACAAAAGATCTCTCCATAGCTCAATCAGCCAGAGCGCCTTTCAGGTGGGGCTGGGATTTCAACCATTTGGTCCTATTGATGTCGCACTACCCCTTGCGACCACACATGCAGAATCATCCCATGTTCAGTCTGAGGCTGAAAAATACACCAAGTCCATTGAAAAAAATTAGCAAATCCACCAACAGGTCCATGACTTTTTGCAGAAATCCAATGCTAAGTACAAGCAATACCATGATCAGTATTGGGTGCCACATAAGTTTCAAGTGGGAGACAAGGTCTAGTTGCATTTGCAAAAAGAAATCCTTACAAGGCCCCATCATAAGATTCATCCACTTCACTATAGACCTTACACAATCACCAAGGATTTTGGTGATAATTATTTTGAGATAAGTATTCCCCCCTTCATTGGCATGCACCCAGTGTTCAATGTGGACCTCCTTCGGCCATTCTTCCCACCATTATTGGAAACATCAGATATCGCAGAACAATTGACAACAAAAGAACTCAACTTTGATTTCATGGAACATGCATCCATTGATCATATTAGGGACACTTGGATTAAGGGCACTCACCAACAAAGGATCCAACTTTATTGAGTTGTCAAAGCAAGGCAACTCCTGCACCAAGGCAAGAGGCTCACCCAAGGCCAATTTCAACAAAAGTTTCCCCATTTGATGGGGGTGATCAACGAAATGGATACCATTGCTTCCTAAGGGTGGAGGAATTATATAGGTGAATATTGGTGGCCACCCACATATTCCACTAGCTCAAACACAATTTTCCATTTTGGCACTTTTTAATAGTTTTTTAGGTCCCAAACTTCCAGGGTCATTTTGAGGCCCTAACCGATGTTATTTTTGCTCAAAAACACCTAGAATGTAGCCAAATTCAAATGCTAGGATGAAGATAATGTGTAATCCTTGTCTACACCTTTCCAACAGTGTATCAATCACCCCCAAATGAATATCTTATGCAAAATGTATGCCCTCGAGAAGTTGACATATCAACTACCCCCATCGGGGCCCTCAAACCTTTTGGTGTTTCATCTCTCGTTGTTAGGGTTTTGGATATTTAGAGTTTTATCATTTATGTTTTATGTAAAAATGTGTTTGGAGACTCATTGTACTCATCTTCTTGTAAATTAGTGTAATATTCACATCTCTTCTTAGAGATATAAGTTTCCACCATTTGAGCAAGTTTGTTTCATTTTGCATTTTATAGTTTCAATATGTTCTCTTTATTAATAGAAGTCATGTTTTATTGTATCTTTGTATGTTTATTTTTTATACATATGTATTTCATTTCGTTCCATTTATAAATCCATATCATTATGTAACTTACCTTATAGTGATGCTAGACCACTTTTATCCACTTGAATGCGTTTAGGATTTCTTTGGCACACACTGCTCAGTCTAGGTAGGGAAGATGGAGTCATATTCTGGCACTTTTGACCTCTCTATTGTGGAGTTACAAATGTAAGAGTTATTACCCCTTCAATAATTTGTGGGTCAATTTTGGGAGGGGAGTGGACATGCTCATGGGTAGTTTTCAAAATGACTAACTGTCAACAAGAAGTTGCACCACAAGAACTTCTTCACCAAAGGGATGTGCACCAATTGCCTCTCTAATTTCATCCACAATATAATCAGCTCCAAAACAATCCATCATCATTTTCTCATCCACAACAACTTGTCTTGATGAAATAGCCATTAGAGGTTCACTAGAGGTCAAAATTGGACTAGGTTTTACTAAAATCATGTGCTTTGATTATGGTGTTGGAGGAGAAACAACAATGGCATCTATTGTGCTAGGATTTGGATTGGCCTCTGCTAAAATCCTGCATTTTTCCATATGTAACCTTGAATTTTATCTTCCTTCAATGACCTTTTCAATGGGATGCTCTTTCCTTGAAGACTTTCTTGATTGATTACATTTTTTCCCCATGTTTATAGGGATCGCCAACAAGAAAAAGAAAAAAACATCCTTCCAAATACACTAAAAAACATAAAAAGTGTATGTTGTTTTTTTTCATAGGACATGTTAGGTAATCTGCAAACATGAGATTTGTTTTTAAGAGAATGAGGTTGGGAATTCTATTTTTATTGTTTTACAACTCACAAAAGTGCACATGTGCTCTAGAGCACATGCACACTCTTAACACAACAAGCCAAAAATTGATGTGGAACATACTTGTAATCACTTGATCTTTAGACATTAGGGATAAATAAGGTGTGGATGGGATTGGGTTCAAATGGGGCATGGGAGTCTAAGATTAAAGTTTGTTTTAGGCCTAGGGCAATGACCAAGGAACTAGTATGAAGGTGCAGGGGGTGGGGGGGATCAAGGAAAAGGTATGGGCATAGTGAGATTAGGTACTAGGAGTAGAGGGGGTTATGGGTTGAGTAGAGGTGGGGGAATATGGGGCTAGGGTCTAAGTGGAGGCAGGGGCCTATGAATAGAGGGGAAACAATCAATCAAAGGTAGGGTCCCAAGGGTATACAAGGCTAGGGTCTGAGTAGAGGTGGGGATATAGGGGTAGAGGGGGATATGGGTTTAATGGGATAGAGGGGAAGGGGGGATGTGATGGGGCATGAGGGGGTGGGTTGATAGGGGAAAAGGAGGAGGAGGTGAGAATAGGTTAAGAGTTGATGGATAGGGAAAGTGGGGTGGTGGGCATGAAGGATAAGAGGGAGGATTCAAGGGGGAGGGGGAGACATGATGGAGGGAGATTAAGAAAGGAGGTGAGGGAAAAATAGAGAAGAGAGGGAGATATGTGAGACAAAGGGAGGAAAGAATGAAGAGGTGGGATGAGAGGGGGGGGAATGGAGGAGG
>ML777799.1:886477-900640 GCA_009831015.1 Picea engelmannii | reverse complement strand
AAGGGAGATACATAGGGGAAGGTAGGATGTGGTGGGATAGGGAGGTGAGAAGAGGGAAAGGACTGATGGGTATGGGAGTGGGAGTGGTGGTGGGCATGAAGGAAATGATGGAAGATCCATCCTAGGGTTGGGAGATAAGGTGTTAAGAGAGGGAATGTGGATTGTCATGGGAGGAAAAGGGTGAGGGGGAATAAGAGAGGGAGATAAGTGAGACCGAGAAAGGTGGGCATAAGGGGGTTGGGTGAGAGGGGAAATGTGGGAGGAGGTGTGTTATGGACCAAAATGCTCAAAATATCATAAAATAATAGAAGTACATACCATGTATAGAATGTCAACGTGGAGTACAACTCCAATATAGATAAGTTACACAATAACTCCTTAAAGAATAGGGGAACCCCCTCCAAACAACTAGATACCTTTCATACTTCACAATTCACCTCTCAATAATGAATACATGATCTCTTATATATAGCTATTCAAAATTTCATATGAGGCCCCTTTATCACTAGGCCAACCCTATTACATATGTATTTACACATTACATGTACATTTAGGCCCATAGTACCCTCCTTCAAAAATATTTGTCCTCAAAGCTTTGCATTTAAGGACTTCACATGTGATGAAACCAAGTAATATGATTTTCTTATGTTCCTTCTTTCTTCATTCCATTGTTGATGATCTATCCATCCAAAATCAATTATTTTTTTTCTTAATCCTTGGTGTCTAGTTGTTAAATAATTTTCTTTCCTTTGATTCCATGTATTTTTGTTGAAGCTTCTCCAAATTGTAGTCGTTGTTGGTCTTTGTTAATATCTTGTTGAAGACTAGTTTGGTGATGCCTTGTTCCATGAATATTGACAAGTATTCCATCTCCTTTCTTCATAATGTTGATATCGTCCTTCTTGTCTTCCTTGAAATGTTTCTTGGTAATGAGGGTGTCGATACGGTATCACATTTGATGGTATTCCTTCACTCTGCACATGCATTTCATATATCTTGTTTTAAATGACAATGGAATCCTCGATCATCTTTTCTTGGTCTTTGATTACTCTAGCCTTTGAGATAATACCATCATATTTGGAATGTACATCCTCTAGATGGAGTTCAAATTCTTCAAGTATCTTTTGTTGACCTTTTTGAATCTTGTCGTATTTCTCCTTGTGAAGCTACAATATGATCCCATCTAACAAATTTTGATGTCCTTCTTCAATTATGTCTTGTATTTCTGATTTTACCTCATTGGTATTTAAGGAATCCTCAACCTTCATGAAAATTTCATCTTCCAGTCTTTTGGTAGATTCTTCATCTAAGATCCTTCTTTCTTCTTGATTTTGAAAATTATTATTTTCTTCTTTCAATCTCTTGAACTCATCCAATAGTTTTTTATTATGGTTTCATAATCTACATATCTCTTCATATCTCTTTTTCAAATATTCCCTTGACTCTTCATTTTCCCACTTTGATTTACTATTATTTTCTTTCTTTAAGTTCTTAACCTCCTTAATGAGTGATTCATTTAGGTATCGTATCTTAGATAGCTCCTCACCCTTCTTCTTAATCTCTTCCTTTGCTTCTTTCATTTCATCTTGAATTCTATACAATTCCTCCATTTTTGTATCCCTAATCCATTTATCTGAGAAGAGATTTTCAAATTCTTCCCATGTGCGGTGCCATCTAGTATTTTGATCAACACTCATCCACCACTTCCAAGCTTCATCAAAATAATAATTTCTTTCCTTCTTTTACCAACCTCAACCATTCCATAGGATTGATTTCATCTTTATATTCATCAAGAGAGGTGGTAATAAAGGGGTGGGGTGTGAGGGGAAAAGGGGGAGGAGGTGGGAATAGGTGAAGTTTGGATGGGTAGAGGAGGGGGATTGGTGGGAATGAAGGGTAGGAGGGAGAATCCAAGGGGAAGGATGAAGAAATATGTGTTGTTATTTTACTTATACAGCTAGCAGTTATAGTTCTTCTTTATTATTACAATAATTTAGCACATTAGCTGCATATGTAAGATCACTAAAAGAGAGGAAATCACATAAACGAGAGACACACAAATATTATCATGGGAAACCCTATAAGGGAAGAAAACCTAGAAAACTTCCTCAATATAGATTGTCCAACCAAGAACAGTGCTTCTCTCCAAAAGAGAACTAACAAAGAAAAAGATCATCTTATACTCCTTCAATATGAAAGAGTAGCGCATCACTTAACCAAGAGATACCAAGAGATAGACCAAAAACCCTCCTTTATGTCACACCTAGCTACAGTAACTTCTCCTCCAAGACTTGCACACTTTTCCTCTTGTCGCACAGCTCATACGTGAGTGTGAAAATGTTGCACTGGCCTCCCTTATAAATAGTATTATGGTCTCCTTAAATTAGGTATGGGCTGATCTGTCAGTTTATCCTCTTAAATTACATTTGATTGTGAAGGCACAATAGGGCCGACTTTTACAAATGCACAATAGGGTCGTATTAATAAATATAATATAATAACATTCTTTAGGGTTTGTCTTACTCAAATGCAATAAGGATATTGTCCAAAGCTACTCAATCTTCAACACTCCCTCTTAGCAAGGAAGGTATTCTTCTTGTCATAGTCATCATCACTAATTTTTCACTTCTTCATACTTGGTCATTGTCTTGTTGTCAATCACGGATCTATATATCATAGGAAGTTCTGCACTTTCATTGGAATAATGTACCAAACTACGTTGGGGTATCGTACCAACCTGTGTTGGGGTAACGTACAAGCCTGCGTTGGGGTTACCAACCTACGCTACGGTAGTGTACCATCCTGCATTGGGGTAGCGTACTAGCCTACATTAGGGTTACCAACCTTCCCTGGGGTAGTGTACCAACCTACGTTTGGGTTATCAACCTTATCTAGGGTAGTGTACCAGCCTGCGTTGGGGTTACCAACCTGTGTTGGGGTAGTGTACCAACTTGTGCTCGGGTAGCATACCAGTCTGCATTGGGGTAGCGTATCAGCATGCGTTGGGGTAGCATACCAGCCTGCATTGGGGTTACCAACCTGCGCTGGGGTAGTGTACCATCCTGCGTTGGGGTTACCAACTTGTGTTGGGGTAGCTCATCACTTCCCTCTACTAGGGATAGAATCACCTCCCTCTATTGGGGATTGCATCACCTCCCTCTATTGGGGAACACATAACTTCCCTCTTCTAGGGAACACTTCACTTCCCGCTACTGGAGAACACATCATTTCCTACTACTGGGGAACACATCATTTCCTGCTACTGGGGAACACATCACTTCCCGCTATTGGGGAATTATTTCTGGATCACTCCAAGCTTGTCTCTGAAAAACTCGAACTTGACTCTGGATAAAGGCTTGGTCAACACATATAATACCTATTCGTCAGTGGAAATATACTAGAGTCTTACTGCTTCCTTTTGTGCCATGTTGGTGCAGACCAAGCGGCCCTCGGGCCGAGATCCACTCACAGGATCGTTTCAAATCTTCCCTGAGCCGAAGCGGCTCTTTCAGATCCCTATCGAAACCTCAATATTCGATCCACGGGTCCTTCCTTGAAAACCCCACTTGCACAAACGTGCATCGGGCATGAGCTTTCACCTCCATGTGGCCACCAACAATGGCCTTCCACACAGCCTCCCAGATATGACCACGACCCTTAGCCAAAAAAGGATTTTGGGGTTTCACGATTTCAAGAACCCAGATGTCGAGAGTTCTATCTCTTTGATCTCCTGAAATACTGAAATCTTGATCTTTCTAACTGTATCCTTCATGATCACAGTCCTTTCGTAACTTCAGGGTTTCCAACGTCGAAATTCTCTGATACCTTGTCTTCAGGATTCCCGAAATGTCGAACCCCGGTATGCCGAAATATGAAATCTTGAGACCACAGTCCCACTCAACAATACGTTGTGTTTTTCAACTTTGGGAGTTTCACCGTCAAGTTGCTCGACTCTTTGTCCTCAGGACTTCCAAAATATCGATCCCCGGTATGCCGAAATCTGATCCTTTCTTGTGACCCAGCAATACTCCTCCTATGCTTTCAAGAATTTGCATTTCGAAACTTCACGAATCTCGGCGCAACAATCCTTTGTCCTCTCGTACTTTCGGTATCCGAAATACCAAAATCTTGAAACTTCGGTCCTCCTTCTCCTGAGAAATATCAATGGTTGTGAGCCTCCCTGATCCAACAGCTCAGATCCTTTTGGGATATCATGGGTCAATAGTTCTGAACTCTCACCCTTGCATCTTCCAGTAGCCGAAATACCAAAATGCCCTTTCAGGGATTTCCCTGAAACCTCAACTGTATGCACCTTTTCGCGACTTCGGGATTCATGATTTCACGAATGCTCCGCGACAAATGTTCGCTCCTTTGACCTCCCGGTATCCAAAACCTCGATATGTTGAAATGTCAAAGTTTCTTCTCCAAAGACAAGTCGTGTTTCGCGACTTTGGGGTTTTCACCATGAAGTGCCCCGGTCTCTTGTCATCGGAATTCCTGAAATGTTGAACCTTGAAATGATGAAATGATCAAGAGGCTCCTCTTCCTTGAATGTGAGAAGTTTAAACCTCATGCAACTTCCCCCGGATCTGATGGCTATTGGTCCATGCACCCAGATATGACAACAGTTGTAGCTCCTTCCTAAGCTTGCGCTTCTTTTTGAACTTGGAAGACTTCAAACGCTTCAAAGGTCTTAGCCTTTGTTCCTGTTGTGAAGCCTATATCCTTGGGTCCCACCTGAATTCTAAAGAGGATGTCCCTCCTGAGCTTTTTTTACTCTAAAACCTCAATGGTTTCTTGACCTCTGCACTCCTTCAAGATATGGCTCTGTGCGCAAAGGCACTTTTCCCCTTGAGCTTAGTCCTCTATGAACCCTTAAAATGTTTCTCGACTTCTGAACTCTTTGCAGAGTCTCTACACACAAAGGTGCTATATGTCCTAAGCTTCGGGACTTTAGAATAAGTCCTCTCTCATTCCCACTCCTGTTGCCTGACAAGCCTTTAAATAGCTGGTTGTCTGTCAACACTTTACTTAGGTGTTGGTCTGGTGCATTCCTTGCACAGGTCTTTATCCTTTCCCTCTGTGCACTCTTGCACTTGCTCAATGCCCTCCTGGCAGAGCTTCTGCAAAATCCTCAGTGACTCTGTCTTCTCAACGAACTCGCATCCAGTGCATTCGCTCGATGCCCACCTGGAAGAGATTTCATAGAATTCTCAGAACATCTATCTATCATGTGCCCTCCTCTGCACAGTCTCACCTCCAAGGTATTCAACAACCTTGAGGCTTCTCCCTTATTTAGTGACTTCCTCTGGTGCGCCTTCCTGGCATGTCCTTGCCTGAATCCACATAATTCAGAAGTCCACTCATTGCACTGGCTTGCAGAACCCGCAGTGTTCTATCGTGCACTCCTTGCATGAAGCCACAAAGAACCCAGACCTGGAATCAAAGAACTCTGAATAGATAGGGAAATATATCTATCTCCTGCAGATGGAACTTAACATACATCTACAGCATATATGAGTACACACACATAATATTCACGAAATGCATAAACACACAAAGACTCAAATGCAGGAAAAACTACTCTTTGTATTAATATGAATGTTTGTTTACAATGTGAGCTCGGACTGCAGTAGAGTCTTGGCTCTCCTCTCCTCTCTATTCAACTACTAACATAAGATTTTAGATCTTTTACATGAGGGGCTCTTCGAGCTCTTCCCTCCATCTCACCTACTCTCAATAACTGCATTCATCTACATTGAATGGATGTCTAGTCTAGATCGGATCTAGATTCATCCTTACAACCATTAAAGGCCTTCTTTAACTACAGCATGCTCAAAGGCACGACTTTGGCTCTACCAACCTTACAAACATTTAATACAAATTTCAAATTCAAAATTTGAAACGAGAGGGTTGCGCCTCTCCTTCTTCATTGAATGCATTGTTTTGGATGGCTTGGAGTGATGCTCTTGCATCATACTCCTGTACTATGAAAAATTCATGATCTCCTGCTCATGAGCTCTCCACCTTGGCTATTGAAATCCACCTGGATCCCAATTAACTATTTGGAGAGATGCTCCTGCATCATACTCCTCTGCTGTGAAAAATTCATGAGCTCCTGTTCATGAGCTCTCCACCTTGGCTGTTGAAATCCACCTAGATCCCAAACAACTCTTTGGAGTTGTATCTCTACTCCATCTCTCTATTTTTTTTGTTCTGCTGCTATGGCAGACCTTCTTATGCTCCGCCTTTCTCTGCTGGTAGTCTCCTGTACTAACTTCAACATCAGCCTCCTGACCTGCTCTATCTCCTTGTCCAACTGCTCCCATGGTTGGCTCTGTGTATGCAGTCTCCTCGGCTGCATTTCTTCTCTGCAAATGGGAAGATCATCATGATATCCCATGTCATCCTCTTCATCCTATGTGGCACTAAGTTTCCACTCTACTACAAAGTTCAGCTTTCCAGTCCTATCACTGAGTTGTTGCTCATCTTTTTCCTCTGACAGCTCTGCTGCTGCCATATCTCTTTGTGTTGGCTCAAGTCCAACCTCTCCCAGCTGCTCCTTGGGATGGTATGCTCCTCTTACATCTGCTTCCAACTTGACTTGTTGGATATGCATTCTCTGCACTATCACCCTTCTCTCCAGGGCTTCAATATGCTCACACAGATCAGCAAAGCTCATGTTGTCTTCTTCTTCTTTTGTTGTTGCTGCAAGCTCCAATGTTGCAGTCATCTCTGGTTCAACTTCCTGGCTGAAAAATTTGAGCCATTCCTCGGAATGATCATTTCCTTCTTCTGCTTGGGCAGCTTTTGATATCTTCTCCAACTCCTCCTCTTCTTTGGCAATCTCTGCTAGTTGTCTTTCTGTTGCTGCTACATCGGCAACACAAACTCTCACCTCAACTAAGCTACCTAGCAGGAATATTTGAATTCCTCCAATGATCAGAATGTCCTTCTGATCCTTCTCCCCTGTCAGTTGTCCTTGCTGATATGAACTTAGCTTTGAGCTCATCTTCTCTCCCTTGCCCTCCTGGCAATATGGGATTTCTCTGCTGCCCCCTTGGCGGTCTATGAGATCCTCGGATCTCATCTTATTTTCCACCTGGAAATTTGAATTTCCAGTCCTGCCCTCTTGGTAATCTATGAGACCCCGCAGTGATCTCACCTTATTACCCTCTTGGCAACATGAAATTTTCTTACTGACCTCCTGACAGTCTGTGAGATCTCGTAGCGATCTCATCTCATTGCCCACCTGGCAATTGAAAATTTTTGTTCTGCCCTCTTGGCAGTCCTTGAGATCATTTTGTGACCTCAGTTCATCCTCAACATCATTGATATTTCTCTCAACCTCTGGTTCACACACCTGAACCATCTCTTCTTCATCATCCGTGAGGCTTTTAGCATGCCTCAGCCATCTCTTTAACAACCTCTGTTGTCTTTTGGCCACCAATTCCCTAACTGGCCATTTTACTTTCCTCTTCATGGACCATTCATACACCCAATGTGATCTTGCATCTTGTTGCATCTGCAATGCAAGTTCCTCCATCCTCGCTCTGATCTCAGTGAGATCTTTATCCACCTCATCTTTCCTCGGTTGTTGATGGTTATTCTACCCATCACGTCTATGGCCTTCAGTAGCCATTTTCCTACCTTCTATCTACCCTCCTGGAAAACCTGTTGTTGTCACTCTGCAACCATGAGTGCTTCCAGCCTTCCCCTACAGTCCTCCCGACTATCTCCTTGACTGATGTGTACCTGTGAGCATCACCACAGAGTTCCAACGCTCTGTCTCCTTCTACTTCTCTTCTGCAAGCTGCCTCTATCGCCTACAGAAGTCAAATCCCACTCTGATACCACTTTGACGTGTATCAGAGTGTTTTTCTTCTCCTTCTCTGCCTCCTTATGCCCGTAGTATACAGACAAAAAGTAGCTCTGATACCACTTGGCACAAACCAAGTGGTCCTCAGGTCGAGATCCGCTCACAGGATCATTTCAAATCTTCCCTGAGCTGAAGCGGCTCTTTCGGATCCCTATCGGAACCTCAACATTCGATCCACGGGTCCTTCCTTGAAAACCCCGCCTGCAAAAATGTGCATCAAGCATGAGAGTTTACTTCCATGTGGCCACCAACAATGGCCTTCCACACGACCTCCCAGATATGACTGTGACCCTTAGCCGAAAAAGGATTTTTGGGTTTCGTGATTTTGCGAACCCAAATGTCGAGAGTTCTAGCTCTTTGATCTCTCGAAATACTAAAATCTTGGTCTTTCTAACTATATCCTCCATAATCATAGTCCTTCTTTCGAAACTTCGTGGTTTCCAATGTCGAAATGCTCCAATACCTTGTCTTCAGGATTCCCGAAATGCCGAACCCCGGTATGCCGAAATATGAAATTTTGAGACCGCAGCCCCACTCAACAATACGTCGCATTTAGCGACTTTGGGAGTTTCACCGTCAAGTTGCCCGACACTTTGTCCTCGAGACTTCTGAAATTCGGATCCCCGGTATGCCAAATATGATGTTGTCTTGTGACTCGACAATACTCCTCTTGTGCTTTTGGGAATTCGTGTTTCGGAACTTCGCAAATCCCGGCGCAACAATCCTTTTTCCTCTTGTACTTATGATATCCAAAATACTGAAATCTTGAAACTCCGATCCTCCTTCTCCTGAGAAAGATCAATGAATGTGAGCCTCCCTGATCCAATGGCTTAGATCGTTTCAGGATCTCATGGGTCAAGAGTTCCGAACTCTCACCCCTGCATCTTCCGGTAGCCGAAATACCAAAATTCCCTTTCGGGGATTTCCCCGAAACCTCAACTGTATGCACCTTTTCGGGACTTTGGGATTCGCAATTTCGCAAATCCTCTGCGACAAATGTTCGCTCCTTCAACCTCCCGATATCTGAAACCCTAATATGAAAAAATGTTGAAGTTTCTGCTCTAAAGGCAAGTCGCGTTTCGTGACTTCGGGGTTTTCACCGTGAAGTGCCCTGGTCTCTTGTCATAGGGATTCCCAAAATGTCAAAATTATCTAGTGGCTCCTCTTCCTTGAATATGCAATGGTTAAACCTCATGCAAATTCCCTCAGATCTGATGGCTATCGGTCCTTATGCCTAGATCTGACAGCAGTTGTAGCTCCTTCCTGAGCTTGTGCTTCTTCCCAAACTTGGAAGACTTCAAACGCTTCAAAGGTCTCAACCTTTGTTCCTACTGTGAAACCTATATCCTTGGGTCCCGCATGCGTTCTAAAGACGATGTCCCTCCTAAGATTTGTCGACTCTGAAACCTCAAAGGTTTCTCGACCTCTACACTCCTTCTAGCTATGGCTCTGTGCGCAAAGGCACTTTTCCCCCTGAGCTTAGTCCTCTCTGAACCCTTGAAAGGTTTCTTGACTTCTGCACTCTTTGCAAAGTCTCTGCACACAAAGGTGCTATTTGTCCTGAGCTTTGGGACTTTAGAATAAGTCCTCTCTCGTTCCCACTCCTGTTTCCTGACGAGCCTTCAGACGATTGTCTGTCTGTCAACACTTTACTCAAGTGTTGGCCCGGTGCATTCCTTGCACAGGTCTTTATCCTTTCCCTCTATGCACTCTTGCACTTGCTCAATTCCCTCTTGGTAGAGCTTCTGCAGAATCCTCAGTGACTCTTTCTACTCAACAAACTCAAAACAGAGTTCTCTCACTAGTGCATCTAGTGCATTCGCTCGATGCCCACCTGGCAGAGCTTTCACAGAATTCTCATAAATTTTGTCTGTCTTGTGCCCTCCTCTACACAGTCTCACCTCCAAGGTATTCAGCAACCTTGAGGCTTCTCCCTGAGTCAGTGACTTCCTCTGATGCGCCTTCCTGGCACGTGCTTGCCTAAATCCGCAGAATTTAGAAGTGCACTCATTGCACTGTCTTGCAGAACCCACAGTGTTCTATCATGCACTCCTTGCATGAAGCCACAAAGAAACCAGACCTGGAATCAAAGAACTCCGAACAGATAGGGAAATCTATCTATCTCCTGCAGATGGAACTTAACATACATCTACAGCAATTATGAGTACACACACATAATATTCATGAAATGCATAAACACAAAAAGACTCAAATGCAGGAAAAACTGCTCTTTGTATTAATATGAATGTATGTTTACAATGTGATCTCGGACTGCAACAGAGTCTTGGCTCTCCTCTCCTCTCTATTCAACTACTAACATAATATTTTAGATATTTTACATGAGGGGCTCTTTGAGATCTTCCCTCCATCTCACCTACTCTCATTAACTACATTCATTTACATTGAATGGTTGTCTAGTCCAGATCGGATCTAGATTTAGCCTTACAACCATTAAAGGCGTTCTTTAACTACAGCCTGCTCAAAGGCACAGCTTTGGCTCTACCAACCTTACAAACATTTAATACAAAATTTAAATTCAAAATTTGAAACGAGAGGACTGTGCCTCTCCTTCTTCATTGAATGCGCGTTGTGCTAGCTGGCTGGCTTGGAGCGATGCTCCTGCATCACATGTCCTAGACATAGTGGTATTTTATCTCAATATGCTTGGACTTGTCATGACATATTGGGTTCACTGAAAACTTTATGCAACTCTAGTTGTCATAAAAGATACAGGTTTGCTCCAACTCGAGATCAAACAATTCTACGATCAACTTCTAAAGCCACACTGCTTCACCACAAGCTGACCATGCTACCACATACTATGCCTCTATGGAACTGAGTGCCATATAGGTCTTCTTCTCACTGAGTCATGAGATCACAGTTGATCCCATACTAAAACAATATATGGATGTACTTTTTTGGTCTGTAACACTACCTGCAATCATATCTCACACTCCAAGATATATCTGGGTCCATAATCGATTTGTACACTTTAAGCACCTCATCACATATTTTTCCATAATGAGGTGAACATTTCTTTCACCACAAAACATATATCTGTCCTCTGGTTCTTCGAACCAAATTTTCTCATCACATTGTACCAACTTGGTACACTTTCTCAACTGCAACTCAATCAGCACAATCATGTGTTGGCTCTATGTGCTTTCTGCAAAGCACTATATGTCTCACTGTATGAGATTATGTCCTCTACTCTCTCTGCAACTTGTTCCTTCTGGAACTGGGACTCTACACTTGCATCTTATTTTTCTGAAACTGAGAATGATTGATCCATTCTCACTGTAGCCATTGAAATCTGAGAGTAGCTCCTCTACTCCAAAATGATAACAGATTCATTTGCTCCCTTTGAATCTCATACTACACCAGCTTATTTTAATGGATCATGGTTGTTCTATATATATTTCTTCTGATTATTGGAGAAAGTGTCTCGTCGTTGTCTTATCCCTCTTGCTAGGAGAATCCTATGGACACAAATCAGGCTTGTACATATTTATATTGTTATCTGCAACATGCCTGATTTGATAGATCAATCTTGGAAGTAACCACTGACTTCCCTTCTTTTCATAATGAAAAATCTATATCCCAATCCTATTGATTGGCCTCCTCTTCTGTCACTGAAACAAGGGAATCTTCCCAGGAGAGTTCACATCTTCTAGAAGTCTCTGAAGCTGCAATTTAGTCTTCTCAACTCATGGCATATGTTTGTCAGTCCTGGAAGATGTCTCTTTTTCCCATCTGATCCTCTCTAAGATTAGGCTCACTCTGAGTCTTCATGCTCCCTCTAAATCTTGAATCCCTCTGAGTCTATATAATCTTCGGAGCCATCTGCTCCCTCTGATATGGCTCATCAATGTTATATGGCTTTGCATCCTACAAAGTGTCATGGAACCATATTTCTCTTTTCCTGGTTATTGCATTGATTCTGGGTAGGCCCTTCTGGATCTACTAACTCTTCCTAATGATTTGAAGAGTGATCAACTACATTAGAGGGATTTTTTATGTCATCTTTGGAGCCTTCTTCTCCTCATGATCTATCTCCATATGAGATGTTATGTATCTAGAAAAAGTAGCTTATTCTTCTTCTTCTTCTTTGGTACATGGATGTATACAGTCATGTATACAACTTAGATAGTTTGCTCCATGTTTCATCTAATATGTTTCCTCCTGCAACCGTCACTGTAGCTCCCTTAGGGTTATTGCTTATGACCTGCCCGAAACAAGAATAACAAGAGAGAAACAGTAGACAAGAATGATAATATTTATAATGATAATAAAAACAATAGCGAGAATAATCGTCACAGTAGCTCCTTCAGAGCTATCACTTGTGACCTTCCTGAAACAAGAGCCAAAAGTAAGAAATACAATAATAAGAAATGAAAGTGACACTCTTCTAGTGTTGTGATCAATCATTCCTCCATGGTAAACTGGAAACAAAACAAGAAGTTTCTCCTAGAGGAGATGTTAGTTATATCTAGTAAATTACAATAAGCATTTATCTCAATAGTGCTCACATGCTACCAAGTATTCAATAATAAATATTATCAAATATTGCTATCACAACTATAGTGTTTACTTGTAATGTGTGTTGACAAATATTTCGGTCAATGACACTTAGCTGACAAAGCATTGTCAAGCTCACCCTTGAATCAATTTACTTGCACAAAGTTTTCATGTTTGCATTGCCACTAACGTGTCATGACACTTGAGCAATGACTAATATGGGATAATGGCTTACTTATGGATATTATCTTGGTTAAAATTTAATTTTGGTTTTGGATTAAGACCTAAAACTTCTTTTGATTGGCTAAGAGCTCATTTTCCTCAAACATAAGGAAACAAGTTAATGGCCCAAGACCTATATGCATCTAGCAGAAGCGAAAGTTTGTCCCCTTACGGACCACCAATAGGTCATTTCTGGTGGCATGGTTTTCCTTGAATAACAATGATGAGTCAGCATGCATTCATGGATAATAGTCAATGGTCGTTGTCCTCACTACAAGTTGATCACTAAATTATAATAGATTTTTCCACATTTAGAAAAATATCTATCTTCTTAAGACATACTATATAGTTGTTAGTGTGAATATCTATCTTCTTAAGACATAATGTGTGGCTATTAATGTGAATATTGTATATATTGAACTTAATACACCCCGATCAATAGTTGACACTTTTAGTTGTAAATGCATAAGCATGTCGTTGAAAGTGGGCATGCATAAGCTAAAAAATATGTGTGTTGAAATTTGTGGTTGCAAATACAACTCTAAAACTTAACACACTATAATGTTCCTTGCACCAAATGTCATGGGAAATTTTTCATAACCTCTCCCATCACTAACTACATGAGTCCACTAAGGATTGTGTTCCTTAAACCCTACAAAAATTGCATACTTCCGTGTTGGAGCTTAAAAGTTAGTTTGATTGGAAGAAATAAATAGATAGGATGGATGGATGCATTACATGCATATTGCATTTTATGATTGGTTAAGAGATTATCTTCCTAGGATGCAAAGAAATAAGTTAAAGACCTAAACCTAAAATCTAGAGGCATCCAACAATAATTAAAGTATGATCCCCTTACAAATGACCGACATGTTATTTCAAGTGGTGTGTTTCCTTGAATAACAGTGATGAGTCAACCCACATTATGGAACAACAACCACTGGATTGACAATTGAGTTTTGCTAAGTTTTTCATCTTCGTAAGATAAAAGAAAAAAATGAATATCCATAATTAACCAACCAATATTCTTTTAAATTAAAAAATTAATATTTATTCACTTTATCTTTTAACCAATTTAAATCATTGTTTTTTAACATTTTGAGAACTTTGTTTTAAAAGAATGAATAGTGTCGTTGACTTACAAAGCATAATGGTAACTTATAGAATATAATTTTCAACTCACTCTATACACACCAA
The DNA here is from genome assembly GCA_009831015.1 of Picea engelmannii. Taxonomy (NCBI): domain Eukaryota; kingdom Viridiplantae; phylum Streptophyta; class Pinopsida; order Pinales; family Pinaceae; genus Picea; species Picea engelmannii. Next base: position 886,824 of record ML777799.1, on the reverse strand, counting down.
AGTTGGAGTACTATAGAGTCTTAAGTTACAGATGTGTTATTCTTTATCCCGAAGGAATTTTAAATATATATATATATATATATATATATATATATATATATATTGTTCTTGGAGTATGACCTAAAATTGTTTATGCTTGGTTAAGAGTTTGTCTTCCTCAGACGTAAGGAAACAGGTTAACGACCCAAAACCTAGAGGCATCTGGTAGGAGTGAAAGCCTACCCCCTTATGGACCACCAACGGGTAATTATAGGTGACGTGGTTTTCCTTGAATAACGGTGATGAATCAGCTTGCATTAGAAGATAACAACCAGTGATGGTTTTCCCCACAGTTGGTTGACATTTTG
>ML777799.1:842530-882811 GCA_009831015.1 Picea engelmannii | reverse complement strand
TCCATGTGTCAACTCCATGTTGATCATGGAAGGAATTACATAAGTGCATTTTCAGGCAATAAAGTTTATGTTGACATATTATTTTGTTATTAATATTTTTTTAAATGTCATTTGTCAACTCCATATTAAGCATTGAAGGAATTACACAATGAGGATTTTTTTACTTTCAATTACTTTACATCTCTAGGTATAAAGTTGATATAAAAGTATTTTACTTAAGTGGATATTGAAACATTTTATTTATGGCTCACATTGAAATACTTTATTTGTTATTAATATATTTTTTAAATATCTCTTATCAATTCCATGTTGAACACGGAAGTAATGACATATATCCCCCATACTAAGTTGTAGAAATCGCGCCTTTGGGCCCAATAAAGTTGATATTGAAATATTTTACTTAACTTGGACAACCATTTTTTGGATAATGTACGTGTCATGTTGCACTAATAGCTTGCGTACACACATGTGTTGCATTCTAGTTAGCTCGTGTACATACGCTTTTTGCATGCTAAGTAGCTCGCGTTTACCTCCAACAGTTACAAAAAATATAAAAGTGAACCTATTTCAGCGAAGTTTACGGGCTATGGAGGGTTTCCTAACCATTTTACCCCTTGTAGCCCATCCCCAAACCAAATAACTATATTTTTCTCATATAAAAAGAGGTCTTGGGGAGTCATTTAGACATATGAACAAGAGAATAAGAAAACTCTGCCAAAATCATTTCCCTCTCATTGCCCAAGTTTTGCATCTTGCTCTGAGTTTTAACCTCAACTTTCCCTCTCAACCATTCTCCCTATACAACCCTTCTTTCTTCCCTTGATGGCATGTTGGTTGTGATAATTCTATGTGGAATTGGTGCACTTGGAGCCACGACAGAGGAGCCTGGACTTGGTTTGTAGAGCGATGTTCGCAAGCAAAGGTTGTAACCTTTCATCTTGAATTTGAATAAAAGAGATTATCTTTGTCCCAAAACCCTATGTGTACATGTTCTTGCTAATTTGATCATTTATATCTATATTTAGGCTTTTAAGTGATTGCTAGATATTGTATATGTTGTTGCATTGTATTCTTAACCCCTTGCAGGTTAGATTTAGGAGGAGATATGTGATCTAAGAGGCATCAACAAGTGGAAAATGTCTACATCAACCATAAGGATTCAAGGTGCACTCATTAACCTTCTCTTCTCTCTTTCTCTTATCACTTAGTTTAGATTGTTTTTTTGAATTTTCTACGAGCAAGGTTAAGCATGAAGTTCATTCCATTTTAGCATTTGTCTTAGCCATAACCAATAATGTTGCAGAAACCAAGATCACAATAAGAAACACCATGCACAAGAACACAAGAAGTATCTTGGGAAACCCTTCTCAACAAGGGAAGAAAACCCAGCCAAAATCCTTTGATATATTCTTCAATAGAAAGACCTTCACCACCAATAAAACCTAGCACACAAGAGGGTGCTCAAACCCTAGAAGACTAGTGCCCAAGAGAGGTGTGCACTTTTCCCAAGAAGGTGTACTTGCTGAAATTTCCAAACTCACATTAAAGATAAGATTCCACAATGGGGAATCTACCTTTACTTATATTAGACTTGATCTATCATCAAAAGTGTCTATTGGCACAATAGGGACGAACTCTCTAAGTCATAGTATAATTAATAATAACCAGATTAATTATCTTTTACATTAATTATCAATTACATTAAGGTGGGGCCGACATATACCTTTACATTACAATTAGGGTTACAAGCAGGTCTGACTCTTGAACAATATAGCAAGGGATCTCATACACCCACTAGTGCTCAGCCACTAGGGGCACATCCTATGGGGATTTCCATATATTTGGTTCACTGCATTACACAAAAGAACCACTTATTCACTAGTGTTCAACCACTAGGATCATGTTCACATGTGCTCATCCACAGGCACATCCACTCAACAGATTTTATTTCCCACTGCATTACACAGGAGATTCATCTAGATTTTCTCATCAACTCTTTGCTCAGAGGAGACTAATACATCATCTTCATCTTTGTCTCATGACGATGAACCCAACACTTTGGGATTTCACACATTCACCTTGTGCTCAACCACAGACATGTCTAACTCTGCAGATCTTCTTTCTCACTGTGTTACATAGGAGAATCATCTGGAGTTCTTCTCAACTCTTTGTAAGGAGGAGGCCATCTCTACATTCCAACTCTGTCTGAGGTAGGAACCACAAACCCCTCTCAGGGTATCTTTCTCAAGTTTGTGTTCTATAGAATGTCTCATGTAGTTGAAATCATCAACACTCCCTCTCAGCTAGGGAGGCATTTTCCACCAAGCCAAGTCTTTCACGGAAATACTCGAACTTTGTCTTAGCAAGTGGTTTGGTGAAGATATCTGCAATCTGTTCATGAGTAGGAAGATATTTCACGTGTACTATCTTCCTCTGCACCATGTCTCTGATATAGTGATAATTTATCTCAATGTGTTTCGATCTTTCATGAAACATAGGGTTCTCAGAGATCTTTACACAACTATGGTTATCACAATGAATAGTAGTAGGATCCATCTCATGATCGAACAAGTCAGTCAGAATTTTGTGAAGCCATACTGCTTCACAGAATGTTACACTCAATGTAATGTACTCTGCCTCTACGGTGTTGAATGCAACAAATCTTTGTTTTCTGCTACACTAGGAAACCATGGCAGACCCTAAAGTGAAGCAACAACCGGAGGTGCTTTTTATGTCTACTACACTTCCTGCCCAATCTGCATCCTTCCAGGCTCAAGTCCACACTGGAGGCATATCTTAGATTATAACCAATTGTGCCTCATAAGTATCTCAATACATGTTTTGCAGCTATCCAGTGTGTCTATCTTGGTTGGCTCATAAATTGGCTAAGCACATTTACTGCATAGCAAATGTCCAGTCTGGTGTTAACCAAATACATCAGTGATCCAATTAATTGTCTGTAGAAGTGTGGATCTACATCTCATGAATCAGTATCACTCATTTTCTTCAAATCCATAATCATTGGAGTAGGCATCAATTTGCATTCTTTCATGCCGATATTTTTCAATATCTTCATAATATATTTTCCTTGAGTCAAGAAAATATCATATGTTCTTTGCCATACTTCTAGTCCTAGGAAGTAGTGCATCAAGCCCAAATCCTTCATTTCAAATTTAGCAGTCAATGCTTGTTTGCATTCAGCAATGAGCCTCTCTGAACCAATGAGGAAAAGGTTGTCCACATATAGGACCAAAATCAGACACTCATTGCTATTAATGTGATAATATAAGTTTGGGTCAACAACACTTTTGTTGAAGCCCAAACTCATCAGAAATCCATCCATTTTCTCATACCAATCACGTGGTGCTTGCTTTAGACCATATAGGTATTTCTTTAAACTGCATACATGAGATATTTCGTTGTGCACACCGAATCCTTTTGGCTTCTCAATATAAACTTCTTCCTCAATTTCACCATTGAGAAAGGATGTCTTTACATCCATCTTATGTAGCTTCCAACCCATGGAAGTAGCTAGTGCAATGATAGATCAGATTGAGGTGTATTGAGCTACGGGTGCAAAAGTCTTGTTATAGTCCACTCCATCTATTTATGAAAACCCTCTAGCCACAAATCTTGCTTTGAATTTTTCGATGCTTCCATCAGCAGCATGCTTGATTTTATAAATCCATTTGGAAGTCACTACAGACTTTCCCTCTAGTCTTGGAACAACATGCCATACATCATTTTTTAATATAGATTGGTATTCTTTAGTCATGGAATCTTTCCATACTTGTTCACCTAAAGCTTCTCCATGACAAGATGGCTTTGAGTCAATAATGTGGGTCATGGATGAAAGGTAGCTTGAGGATATCTTAGGTCTCTTTCTCTCTCTGGTTGTTCCTTGTGGGGATTTATGCCCTTTTGCTTCTTGTAGAGTTTGTCGTGCCCAAGCAGGCCTCTTATGTCCAATTGTAATATCTTTGGGTATGTTTCTTGGAGCAACTGAATCAACTGGAACAACTGGATCAATTGGAGATAATGGATCATCTGGAATAATATATGTCTCCCTTTGAACTGTCGAAGGGGGAGAAGGAATTGTCTCACTATCAATTTTTGTATGAGCTTCTCTGGATTTCTGGAAGGCTACTTCTTCTTCAAAAGTAACATCTCTTCTTCCTTCAATTTGTCTCTGGCCAAGAGTGTAGATTCAATATGCTTGTGAGTATTCACTGTATCGAACAAATGTTCCCTTCCTTCCCGAAGGTTCTATCTTGGATCTATTTTATTTGGTTACATGAAGATATACTGGACATCCAAATATTCTAAAGTGTCCAATCTCGGGCTTCACTCTGGTGAAGGATTCTTCTTGAGTAATGTTCTTTAGGATCTGATGAGAGATTCTATTTTGAACATATATTGTTGTCATACATGCCTCTGCCCATAGAGTCATAGGTAGACTCTGATAATGTATCATTTCTTTCATTTCCTCAATGATAGTTCTGTTTTTCCTTTCAACAACCCCATTTTCTTGAGGGTTGTAAGGAACTTTGAACTCCCTCTTGATTCCTTCTTCAATACAAAAAATGTTGAATTCTTTTGAGGTGTATTCTCCTCCATTATCTGATCTTAATATTTTGATTTTTCTTCCGGCCTGGTTCTCAATCTAAGGTTTGAATTCTTGAAATTTTGTAAGGACTCCATCCTTGTTCTTTAGAAAGTAAATCCAAGTTTTCCTGGAGTGATCATATATGAAGAGTACATAGTATAAGTACCCATTTCGAGATGCAATATTCATTGGCCCACATACATATGAATGTATCAAGTCCAATATTTCCTTGGATCTATTGTCATTGCTTGGGAAGGATCCTTTAATATTTTTTCCAAGGGCACAACCTTTGCAAACACCTTTATGTTGAATCTGTATTTCTGGTAGACCTATTACCATTTTCCCTAGAGATGGAAAAGATCTATAATAAATGTAAGCAAGTCTTATATGCCATAGCTCACTCAAGAAGATAGTGTCATGTAATAAGGCTTGGACTGATTTGATGGTTAATCTGTACAAGTTGTTTTCTCGGACACCAATTACCTTGGTGTTGACAATTAAATTTGCAACGACGTTTTGCCCACAAAGTTTTGCTAAAAGCCTATTAATATGAAAGTTAAATAATAATAGTAGGTGGGACCCCCTTGTATATTGAATATCAAGTCTGGTGCTTGTTTGATGTTATTTTACTGTTCGACACTACTTTAATGATTGATGATATCTTGTTTTATTGGATAATTAATTAGACATATTATACATGGTTCCCTTGTTGTTCCATGCTCAAGTTTTATACCGAAGCTTTTCATGGTTATCATTGTTGTCTGTTCTTGGATCTATTACTTGTGACACCTGCAACAGACATATGTTATTAACAACAAATGAAAGAAAATTAAAAGAAGGAACTATCCTATGCTAACATGTTATATTATTATATGCATTGAAATGATTGTGGCAAATCCTAGCTAACATATGATAGCCATGCGATTTATCAAGGTTGTATAGAACATAGTTGACATGCATTTCTATATAGTGGAGATGGTAATATGTGATATGGGTGGTGCTCTTGGAAATTAAAGGTTGTTGGTCTTGATGAATGGTTCAAAGTGGATGATTTGTTTGGTTAGTAGTTGGCACGTACTAAGAATTGAATGAACTTGAAGTGTGGAAGTGATGTGCATTTAATTCACATCACCTTTACTCATGTCATTGGACACCACCCTAGTCAGGTTATTGTTTAAACATTGTTGTTGTGGTTATGCTCTGATTTCTTAGCAGAGAGAAATCGCTCGGCCAACTCGCGTTTTAAGGCATTCGATTACAAGTATGACTTTTTTTTACCCTTCATGAGTCTGCTCTAGTTATGAAATGGATGTTGGCTTGGGCGTATTGGTTTGTGCCTTTCTTAATAATTTCAACTGTATAAAATTGTGATTGTGAAATGAAACATTGATGTTTTCTATGCAGTGATGTTGAAGTCATAGTGTCACTGGTTATCCTTGGAATTGGCAGTCACAAGAGATCACCTTTATCCTTGTTGGTTTAGTTGGAGGGTCTTTGTTGGTCTCGGTTGGCTATCTTCATGCTTTTGTATTTCTGTGGGCTTTTATGGGTTTTAATGAAATCGCTTGTGTCACCGCGCATTGCACATTTGGGCATTGGTTTGTTTTCACTGCCAAGGGTCGCGCAGTAAGTTATGTTGTTCTTTCTTGGCCTGTCTTCACCTCAATTTTGTGGTTGTTTGACTAAAGAGACACAAGGGTTATACCCTGCGTGCATTAAATAACATTGTCAGGCCGAATTAGAGCCTCACCTACTATCATGGCCCCCTGCCATGGATTTGTTACCTGTCCAAAAATGAGTCGTGGTTCTCTCTGTGTATGCACCGTTGGCCTCGAGTTTTCATCATTACAAGGAGTTGGATCTGTTCTCCCTATGTTGGCTACAAAACAAACCCTTACCCCTCCAGTCTAGATTTTTATAGAGAAGATTGTCGAGCCTATCAAGTTTACTATGGGTTATTGTGGATTGAATGTATTGTCGATTAATTTGAATACAGACTTGCCCAGTTGGTCCTATGATAGTCATGTGAGTTTGGATTTTAGTTACTGCCTCTGTTATAACAATGGTAAACCCTGCATTGTCATTTGCACAACTCAAATTACACAGTCGCTCTCCTTATGTTTAATAACTCAGTATTGTTTGATGGAGAGGGTCGCTACCCCAATTCGAATTGATGCGTGGGTATGTGTGGTTGTCAGAGCTTGTTAGGTCGATTGATTTTTATGATAGTGGTGAATTGGTTGGTTGATACACAGTCACTAGTATTTTTTCACTAAGGATTATTTGTATGTTTAGCTAGCATTGGTTACAATTGCTTGATGTCGCTCATGCATACTGCGTTGTGTGTGTGGTGTATCTACACAATGAAATAATGGTCGTTGTAAATGTTAGTTTCTTTTGGGGCCTAATGGTTATTGCAACCAGGATGATGGTATGAACTACATCCACTGCATGCTTATGATTGTCTAATTGCATAAGCCAAGTTGTACACAACATAGTTGATTACAGTGACTAAATCGAAGCAATATTATATTAGATTGATGGCTCAACAATATGGGTTGAGTTATTACAGTGACTTTGTGTTTGGTTTTGTAAAATGGATAAGTTACATCATGGTGTTTTGGTGGTTGCACATTGTGTATATTATGGATATCTTGGGTTTCACACTCAGGGGTACCCACAGAGTTTTAAGCATGTTTTTTTTGTAGTCTGATCATTTGTTGAGACATGCATGTTGTTGATACCTTGTCGTGTTGGATGGATGGCCCAACTTTTAGAGTCACATTGAATTGAGCTTGTACAGTGATAGAGTTACACTTGCATGATTGAATTATTCGATGCATAGCTTGTGTTGGAATGGTGGTTGTTGTCTGTTTGTTTAAATGTCATTCGGGTTTTGAAATTTAATCTGGATTATTGGGTTGAATGCCCCTATATATGTTTAATGAATATCACTGGATTTAAAGGACAGGCCCGATTGCAGTGATAGTGTGAATTCATTGTTAATTTTGGAAACATGACTTTGAGTATATTTGTTGATTGAAGTAATGTATGGGCAGTGATTGACTTTGATGATTAACAGAGTGGGAATGGTTATTGTTTGAAAATTGTTATAAGATGCAAAATATATAAATGGAATAACTCCTTTACAGATTGTGTGGAATGCATATTGTCTTGTGATGGTACTGTGTTGGACATTTGATTATGAACAATGAACTAATTAAATACACAATAATTGTTATTTGGTCATAATGATCGTTGGTTAGTACATCTCCTTTCACAGAATTTTTTATGGATCACTTAATTAATTTTATGAATAGTAATCACTCTTTTCCCTTCCATTATTTCATTTTCTGTTAATTACAAATACCTTCGCCTTCCCGTATTCATTTTTTCAAACCCTGTTCTAAGATTGATTACATTCAAGATAATTTCGGTGTTAAAGCAGTTGAAAGTGGCAGTGTCTTGTTTGGATTACAACGATGTGTTATTGGTTTGATTCACAGTTGATTGTTGTTATCATTGAGTAGTAACCATATTCTTTTCCCCCTCATTATATCATGTTTCGCTCAACACAAACCCCTCACATATCCCAGAACCCGTTTTCACCCCCTGCTCATTGATAAACAGTTTGTATGGATTGGATTGCATGAGTCTGATATATTGCTGAGCCAAAATCCATTTCATATTTTAAAAGAGTTGTCATGTATGGTTAATTAAAAGATCATTTGCTAATCAATCACGCATGTAGGGATGAGCTATTCAAATAAAAGGCTAAAAACAGAGGCCTATTATGCCTATGTCAAAGAGAAGGACTAAAAGATGATAGCATCAACAAAGGAAAGATGGCCTCACAACTAGAAAATATGGATTTTGAGTTTTATTTTATTTATTATTGGTGACAGATGACTTCAGGAATGTTTGGACACTATGTTTTATTGTGGATATATGAGTAATGTTTTTTTTTTAAATAATTCAAAATATCATGAGCTAAATTACTGAATGTGAATATGTGGATGGGAGTCACAAGGAGGTGTGATTTGCTTAACTAATAATTATGTTATGATTATCATAAGCTAATGGGAGTCACAAGGGGTCCCACCTACTAGTTATTATTTATTTATAACCCTTATTATGATTATTACTCTTCTCCCTAACTAAAGTTAGTTGAGTCTTTTAATTAAATTAACTAATGAGTTGGTTCAACTATTTCAACCAATTCTAATGTGTTTAAAATCAAAAGGAAAGGGAGGAACAGGAGGAGGATAGAAGCAGAAGCATACTAAGTTTTTCTCTTTGAGTTTATGTTGAGATAGTTTCGTTTTCATTCATTCATTATTCATCACAAGCCTAATTATCTTTTATGATAGTAGGGTCTTATTGTAGAGAGCAATATTCAGGGTTGAATCACATCATTCAGACACTTGTTTTTCAGAGGTGTTGATCTATCATTGATAGTCTGTGTAGACTTGTCCGTTTGTGAATTAATTTTCATGACTGAAGGATATTGTGCAGAGTCGAGTGGGAAACAATCTGTGGCAAGTTGATCCATCTTTTAGAGTTCAATTTTGGTTTTCTGTCAGAGGTCCTTTTGTATGTTCCATTGGGGATGTCTAAGTTTGACTTTGGTCCAAAATTTTTGCATGAGATTTTGTAAAGAAAATGACTCTTTGGTGAATTTGAATGAAATAAAGGATTTATTTATGTCTCATATGTCTTGATTATCATCTTGGTGACTTTACTTCTATCTTTACATTTATTTCAGCAACTGGTATGTTCAAAAAATTACATAAAAATTAAATTTCTAGCAAGTTTTTTGTTGATAAAAGACTAGCCTAAGCACTCGTAATTAATATTTTTGAGTTAGGATGTTATTTGTGTTGGCTATAAACATAGGGTGATATTCTCATCTACTTTTATCTAGCCAACAGAGTCTGAAAATGCTTGAGTAAGATTATTTCATATCTTTTCCTCAACATTTATTTGGCGACCATATTGGGGATATCTTCGATATCTCTCCGGTTAATTTTTATACTCGATTTTCATCGATACATCTTTCTTTTTCTGAAATTGATTCTTTGTCTGTTTTGCTATTAATGATTGTTCATGTTGCAAGATAGCCCAAAATAGAGCTCGGTCTTCAAGACCAGACCAACATTACTTTGAACCTGTTTAACACCATTCTAGACATTGCCAATACTAATGTTAAGCTTAACCATTCTTGGGCAGCAATTGAACAAGATATTAGTGCTCAAGAACAATTAGAGGCTAGACGTAGATAGCCTAGAAATCATCAGTAACCCTTCAAGTTCTGGCCTTTCTTTCATGTCCTTAGACTCTCATGCTTCTACAAGAAGAAGAGGCTTGTCACCCAAAATCAATCCTATTGCTGAAATAGGAAGAAGAAATGTTGTGTTATCTACCCAACAAAGTGCTCTAAGGAGAAATTTATTTGATTCATCCAGCTCATATTTCTTTCCCTCATCTATCATCCATAAGATGGCATCTAGTGGTGGCTCTGGTGGCACTGGAAGTGCTCCATCTTCCCAATATTCATCATCATTAGTGATTGGTAGCTTATATAGCCACCATATCCATGTCCAATCCACTACAAACCCCACCAAAGTCATCAAAAGGTATGGGCTTTTTCAGTTCGAAGAAGACGCCATAACCACACCATGGCACGTGTCCTCTCCTCTTAACTTAGCACCTGCTACTCATCCACTTCCAAAGTTTAAAGAGAATTTGCCTAGGTTTTTAGGGAATAACATTGTTAGTACAAACGAACACCTAGTGGCATTTTCTAATGTTTGTCATAACATAGGGGCTAACGACAATGACACTTGCATGCGCTTGTTCGTCAATTCCTTGGAAGGAAAGGATGCGGATGATTTCTTTGATCTTCCCCCTAAGATCCTGTCTACTTGGGAGGAGTTAATCTATTAGTTCTGATCCACTTATGGGCAATCCAAAAACCCCACCGAAACGTTAAGGGAATAAAATAATGTCACCTGCAAGGATGGCGAGACCATAAAGTCTTTCAACTTGCGTTTCACCAAGTTGTACAATCAAATCCCTGAACTTATCCTCCCTCATAACCAAGCCGCTTTCATCCATTACTACAATGCATTGCCTTCCCCCTATCGTCATAGGATTGAAGAAAAGCCCATTGATAATCTCAGTTTCGTTCTACATACTTTCTCAGAGTATGAAGAACAACTTGAAAGAACTGGTCTTCCCTAGGGAGAATCAGTTAGACAGGCATACATGTCCTCTCTCTTACAGCTAGTACAATATATCAACAATCGTATGATAGCATTTGAGCGAAAGGGTACTGTCTCCCCTCTCACCCTTGGAGCTTCATCCTCTTCTGCACCCCCCTTTATAAATCCAGTTGAGAACAATTTTCATCCTAAATCTATCCTTCCTCAGATTTGGTGTAACTTTTGCGAGGAACACCACGATGAAACCACATGTGAGGTAAAGAAGAGTGCGAGAGATAAGATATTTGTTAAAATACCATAAGCTACTATCATTGTCCTAGACTTTGCAGAGCCAGAGGATGTCATGGTCATCAACACTAGGAACAAGGCCTATGCTCCCAAGGGAAAATTTGATCATCCCCGCAGTTCTTCTAGCTTGAGCCCATCCTCAACTGTTGCTACGCTCCAGGTTCCTAAGGTTCTTAAGAGTCAAGGAATCACTCCCGCTCTCCCCTCTTCCAAATACAATATCTTGAATCAATTGGCTAACATCAAATCAGATGCAACCCTCCTATACATGGTTGTCATCCCTGAACAATAGATGCATTTGAAACAATTTATGGAAGGAAAATCTTTCGTTGTAGCCAACCTTTCTTAAGACGTAAGCGAAGAGGATTCTTCTGTAAATAAAATAGGTGTACATAACTTTAGATACCCTGTAAAAAATCCCCCTTTTATATTTATGTAAAGATCATGGACAAAATTGCCCATTGTTGCCTCATTGATGGTGGTTCAGGCCCAAGTGTGATGTCGAATATTATTATGGAAGATCTAGGCCTGTCAGGTACAGATGAAAATTCTAGAAGCATGCTCTCTTATAACAGTCTATAACAAAAGACCATAGATGAGATTAAATATGTGACCTTAGTTTTTTGCTCTCATCCTAAAATAAGGACGACCCTCAATATTCAGGTAATCGATATGCCAGTAAGCAATTACTCAATCATCTTAGGAAGAAAATTGCAAGCCTTAACAAGTGGATACCTCTCACTCGACAGAACACATTTATTTGTTCCCCAGAATGAAAAAAACATTATAGTACTTAGAGAAGGAAGGATATCACCCTACATAGAGAGTGTCCCACATCCTAACGTAAACTATATAGAAGAAGACTTAGGAGTGTATTCCATCTTTGTCGAGGAATATAACATTCCCATGGAACAAATCGATTTAGATGATGGCATGTGGCACATGCACTTTGACCGTTCATGCTCAAATGAAGGCAACGAAGCTGGCATTATCTTGATTTCTCATGTACGAAAAATCTATAACTTTTCTTACCGGTTGGAGTTCACTTGCACTAACAATGTCACTAAACTAGAAGCCTTGTTATTAGGCATTGAAAACACTTATAATCTTCGTTGTGGTCACCTTTCAATTTCTGGGGATTCCAAGCTTGTTGTGAATCTTGTGCATAAACTTTACTCTCCTAGAAACAAGTTGATGAAATGATACACCCAAACTGTTTGGGCTCTTATCTCAAACCTTTTATATTTCAACATCACCCATGTTAAAAGGGAGTTAAACTCAATGGTTGATCGGTTAGTAGTTTTTGCAGCCTCCCCTAATCGACAACTTCTGCTGCACAGACCTAATTGTACTTTTCAGTCCCTATATCATCCACATATTTCTGACAATATAGAATCTTGGTAGGTCTTCCCTGACGATGAGAGAATTTGTTCTTTTATTCAAAATGAACCTTTTAAACCTAAGGAAATTATATCCATAGAAGATAACAATATTCCTAAAGGCTTGACTCCTCTAGAGAGTTCATTTTTGTTGATTGATGTAGGAAACAAGGAGAAACAAAAAAAAAAAGAGTCGAAAAGGAAGGTTGGTGAAACCATCTCCTTGAACATTGGGACACATGAGACTCCAAAGAACGTAAAAATAGGTGCCAAATGTTTAGATGAAGAGAAGGAGAATTTTGCCAAGTTGCTTGGTGAATTTCAAGATGTTTTTGCTTGGTCTTATGAGGATCTTTGTGGTTTTGGTCCTGGCCTTATAAAGCATGCCATCCCCATTCGGAAAGGTGTAAAACTAGTTAGGCAAAAACAAAGACCTATCAACCCTGCGCTAGAAGCAACTATTTGAAAGGAGTTGGAAAACTTTTTAAAGGCTGGAATCATTTTCCCAGTCAAATATTCTGAATGGGTCTCAAATCTAGTCCTCGTTCGGAAAACAACTAGTCAGATCAGATTGTGCATTGATTTTAGTGCATTAAATCGAGCTAGCATAAAATATCACTTCCCTCTTCCTAACATGGAAATGATTTTGCAGCAAGTTGCAGGGTCACAAATGATGTCCTTACTTGATGGTTTTTTCGGTTACAATCAAATCAAGGTAAAAAGGGCAGATAAATATAAAACCACCTTTATTACTCATTGGGGTACCTTCACTTATGAACGTATGCCTTTTGGTTTATCTAATGCAAGTGCCACCTTTCAAAGAGCTATGCAATTAGCTTTTGACGATTTGATCAGTAAGATCATTCAAATCTACCTTGATGATTTAACAGTATACTCTAAAATCCGATCAGATCATTTTGGTCATTTGAGAAAGTCCTCATGTGATGTAGGAAATTTGGCATTTCTCTAAATCCTTCCAAGTCCATTTTCGGTGTTACCGAGGGAAAAATCATGGGACAGATCATCTCTGATTCAGGCATAAGCATTGATCCTGAAAGGATTGCTACTATCCTTAATCTTCCTACTCCTACCTCTAAGAAAGAAGTTCAAGATCTTATGGGGGTTATTAACTTTGTCCGTAGGTTTGTCCCAGATTTTGTTGTGATGGTTAAACCAATTCATAATTTTCTTAAACAAGATCATTGTTTTTCTTGGACAGACGATGTCGAAAATGATTCTGAAGGGATTAAGAAAGCAATCATTTCCGCACCGTTTTTTTCAAAGCCGTATTTTGAGAAGGAATTCACGATATATACTAATGCTACTAAGGAGGTAGTTTCTGTTGTCCTCATGCAAAATGATGACTAAGCGAATGAAAAATCGGTGGCTTACATGAGTCAAAGTTTGTCTAATGATGAATTTAAATATTCGTTATTAAGAAACGTGTTTTCTCTCTTGTTAAGGCCATTGAAAATTTTCGCCAGTACATTTTAGGTAAGCCTACATTGATAAAGGTCCCTTTACCTGCTGTCATTTTTTTTCTCTCACGGACTTATCTTTCAGGAAAACTTGCACATTGGCTTCTCAAGATCTAGGAGCATGATTTGGACATCATAACTTCTACCACTATCAAGGGACGTGACCTAGCCCTTCACTTGGCTCAGGATGCTGAGAATGGTGAAGAAATTGATGAAGAAGATAGTTCCCTCTCAACCCTCTTTTACATTAACGATCAGATCCTCCCTGTGTCCGAACATCCTTGGTACAAGAATTTGGTTTATTATTTACATAACCAAAGATGTCCAGACAACTTAGACACTCATCAAAGGAGAAGACTATGTCTTGAATATGCAAAGTATGTCATTATAGGAGACCTTTTATTTTGAAGATCTGTTGATGGTGTATTGCTTCATTGTGTAAACAATGAAGACACATAGAAACAGTTACAAGAATCTCATGGTTCATTAAATTCTTTCATTCATGTTGGAGGTCATTTTTCTGCTAAAACTCTTGCTTTCAAAATTATTAGAAAATGATACTATTGGCCTTCAATCTTTCGTGACTCTTATTTTTTTTTGAGGTCTTGTGACAAGTGCCAAAAATTTGTTGGGAAAGAACGCCTTTCAGCCATGCCATTACAACCTGTCCTACTAGACATTCCTTTTTCAAAGTGGGGATTGGATTTTATTGGTCCTATTAATCCCCCTTCTTCAGCCGGACAAGTTTTTGTTTTGACAACCATAGACTATTTTACAAAATGGGTTGAAGTTGTCCCACTTAAGAATTCCACAGATGAACAGGTAATTTCTTTCCTTGAAAATAATATTTTCTCCAGATTTGGTCTTCTGTTAGAAATTATTACAGACAATGGCCTCGCATTCATTTCTGCTAAGCTGAATCAATTTCTAGGCAAGTTGGGGGTTAAACATTTCACCTCATCAGCTTATTACCCCCAAGGAAATGGGCAGGCCAAATCTACCAACAAAAATCTGGTAAGAATCATCAAAAGGCTCATCGAAGATAAGCCTCGTCAGTGGCATACTCTCCTCGCCTATTCCCTCTGGGAAGATCGAACTATCACCAAGGTAAGCAATGGTTGCACTCCTTTTCAGCTTATTTATGGTCAAGAAGCCCTTTTGTCAACAGAGTTAGAACTTTCTTCCTTAAGGTTGATGCTACAGATCAAAGAGTTAAATTCTTTAGATGTTTCACAAAGGGTAAATGCACTACTAGCTTTGGAAGAACAAAGGATGTTTTCCTTGGATAATATTAAAAGGAGACATCAAATTGTTAAGAAGTATTTCAACAAGAGTGTCAAGACTGTCAAGTTCAAGGTAAATCAAAATGTCTTGCTATGGGATTCAGCTCATGCTAATAAGGGAAGACATTCAAAATTTCAGAAATTGTGGCTAGGTCCTTTCAAGATCGTTGTTGTCTTAGGTACCAATTCTTACATTCTAAAATACTTACAAGAGTGATTGTTTTCCTACAACACTAACGGTTCTCACCTAAAGCATTACGTGGAACCAACTTGAAAATCTCTAACGTTGTCTGGATTTTATGTATTTCAGTTTTTGTTATTTTTTCTTTTCCTACTTACAATAGTTTATTTCCGTTTTTTTTTGCATTTCCTATTGTTTTACCTTCTGTCACTTTATTTCTGCCATTTTAATTTTCTGCAATTTTATTCTGCTGGATTTCGATTTTGTCATTTTTTAGTTTAGTTGGAAATAAGATGTTGGATCAGTTATGCCACATTGACACTCCTGCAAGATATTGTTAGTCAATAACAATGAAGCTTATACGGTTGTCATGATGTTTTCCCTAAAAACACATTTGAATTTGTTGTTTACTTTCATTGTTGTGTTATAAAGAGATTGGTTATCTCTAGCTTCCTCTTCCCATTTCTTCATCCATTTGAAAATAAAAGAGAAGAGCGTTTAATTTTTCTCCTTGAGTTAAGAGCTAATTCTGGTTGAATGTTATGAATATAGGGATAACCCCCCTCATACTTACCATTTTTCATGAGTTATTCCCAAATTCCAGATCATTTTTCCATTAAATCTGCTCACTTCCCTCTGTTGCATAATTATTCTGGTTACATCTTCTAAAATTATTGTTCTTGGTCTGCAAAACCATGAGTTTTGAGTTCTAAATATGTTGAAAACAAATTCCCCTGTGGATTCGCCAGTTTGTTGACGATTAAATTCGCAACGAAGTTTTTCCCGCAAAGTTTTGCTAAAAGCCTATTAATATGAAAGCTAAATAATAATAGTAGGTGGGAACCCCTTGTAGATTGAATATCAAGTCGGGTGCTTATTTGATGTTATGTTACTATTCGAAACTACTTTCATGACTGGTGATATCTCATTTTATTGGATAATGGACCAAGCATATTATACATGGTTCCCTTGTTGTTCCAAGCTCAAGTTTTATATTGAAGTTTTT
The DNA here is from genome assembly GCA_009831015.1 of Picea engelmannii. Taxonomy (NCBI): domain Eukaryota; kingdom Viridiplantae; phylum Streptophyta; class Pinopsida; order Pinales; family Pinaceae; genus Picea; species Picea engelmannii. Next base: position 866,366 of record ML777799.1, on the reverse strand, counting down.
CATGGTTATCATTGATGTCTATTCTTGGATCTATTACTTGTGACACCTGCAACAGACATATGTTAGTAACAACAAATGAAAGAAAATTAAAAGAAGGAACTATCCTATGCTAACATGTTATACTATATGCATTGAAAATATTGTGGCAAATCCTAGCTAACATATGATAGCCATGTGATTTATCAAGGTTGTATAGAACACATTTGACATGCATTTCTGTATAGTGGAGATGGTAATATGTGATATGGGTGGTGCTCTTGGAAATTAAAGGTTGTTGGTCTCGATGCATGGTTCAAAGTGGATGATTTGTTTCGTTAGTAGCTGGCACGTACTAAGAATTGAATGAACTTGAAGTGTGTAGGTGATGTGCATTTATCGCACATCACCTTTACTCCTGTCGTTGGACACCACCCTAGTCAGGTTATTGTTCAAACATCATTGTTGTGGTTATGCTCTGATTTCTTAGCAGAGAGAAACCGCTCGGCCAACTCGCGTTTTAAGGCATTCGATTACAGGTATGACTTTTTTTTTACCCCTCATGAGTCTTCTATGGTTATGAAATGGATGTTGGCTTGGGTGTATTGGTTTTTGCCTTCCTTAAGTATTGCAACTATATAAAATTTTGATTGTGAAATAAAACGTTGATGGTTTTATTTGCATTGATGTTGAACTCATAGTGTTACTAGTTATCCTACGCATTGGCAGTCACAAGAGATCACTGTTATCCTTGTTGGTTTAGTTGGAGGGTCTTTGTTGGTATCAGTTGGCTATCTTCATGCTTTCATGTTTTTGTGGGCTTTTATGAGGTTTAATGAAAGCACGTGTGTCACCGTGCATTGAACATTTGGGCATTGGTTTGTTTTCACCACCAAGGGTCATGCAGTAATTTATGTTTTTCTTTCTCGGTCTGTCTTCATCTCAACATTGTGGTTGTTTGACTAAAGAGACATGAGGTTTATACCCTACATGCGTTAAATAACATTGTCAGGTCGAATTAGAGCCTCACCTACTGTCATGGCCGCCTGCCATGGATTTGTTACCTATCCATGAATGAGTCGTGGTTCTCTCTATGTATGCACCGTTGGCCTCGGGTTTTCACCATTACAAGGAGTTGGCTCTGTTCTCCCTATGTTAGCTACAAAACAAAACCTTACCCCTCCAATCTGGAGTTTTATAGAGAATATTGTCGGGCCTACCAATTTTACTATGGATTATTGTGGATTGAATGTATTGTCGATTAAATTGAATACAGACTCGCCCAGTTGGTCATATGACAGTCATGTGGGTTTGGATTTTAGTTATTGCCTCTATTATAACAATAGTAAACCCTTCATTGTCATTTACACAACTCAAATTACACATTCGCTCTCCTTATGTTTAATAACTAAGTATTCTTTGATGGAGAGGGTCGTTGCCCCAATTCGAATTCATGCATAGTTATGTGTGGTTGTCACATCTTGTTAAGTCAATTGATTTTTACAACGGTGATGAATTGGTTGGTTGATACACAGTCACTAGTATTTTTTCACTAAGGATTATTTGGATGTTTAGCTGACATTGGTTACAATTGCTTGATGTCTCTCACGCATACTGCGTTGTGTGTGTGGTGTTTCTACACAATGAAATAATGGTCGTTGTAACTGTTAGTTTCTTTTGGGGCCTAATGGTTATTGCAACCAGGATGACAGTATGAACTACATCCATTGCATGCTTATAATTGTTTGGTTGTATAAGTCGAGTTGTACACAACATAGTTGATTACAGTGACTAAATCGAAGCAATATTATATTAGATTGATGGCTCGGCACGATGGGTTGAGTTATTATCATGACTGTGTGTTTGGTTTTGTAAAATGGAGATGTTGCATCATGTTGTTTTGGTGGTTGCACATTGTGTATAATATGGATAGCTTGGGTTTCACACTCAGGGGTACCCACAAAGTTTTAAGATGTTTTTGTTGTAGTCCGATCATTTTTTGAGACAAGCATGTTGTTGATAGCTCGTCGTGTTAGATGGATGGCCCAGCTTTTAGAGTCACATTGAATTGAGTTGGTACAATGGCAGAGTTACACTTGCATGATTGAATTATTCAATGCATAGCTTGTCTTGGAATGGTGGCTATTGTCTATTTGTTTAAATGTCATTCGGGTTTTTAAATTTAATCTGGATTATTGGGTTGACTGCCCCTATATATGTTTAACGAATATCACTGCATTTAAATGACAGGCCCGATTGCAGTGATAGTGTGACTTCATTGTTGATTTTGGAAACATGACTTTGAGTATATTTGTTGATTGAAGTAATGTATGGGCAGTGGTTGACTTTGATGATTAACAGAGCGGGAATGGTTAATGTTTGAAAAATTTTATAAGATGCAAAATATATAAATGGAAGAACTCATTTACAGATTGTGTGGAATGTGTATTGTCTTGTGATGGTACTGTGTTGGACATTTGATTATGAACAGTGAACTAATTAAATACATAGTAATTGTTATTTGGTCAAAATGATCGTTGGTTAGTACATCTCCTTTCACAAAATGTTTTATGGATCACTTAATTAATTTTATAAACAATAATCATTCTTTTCCCTTCCATTATTTCATTTTCCGCTAATTACAAATCCCTTTGACTTCCCATATTCATTTTTTCACTCCATGTTCTACGATTGATTACAGTCAAGAGAATTTTGGTGTTAAAGCGGTTGAAAGTGGCAGTGTCTTGTTTGGATTACAACAATGTTTTATTGGTTTGCTTCATAGTTGATTGTTGTTATCATTGAGCAGTAACCATGTTCTTTTCCCCCTCATTATATCATGTTTCTCTTAATACAAACCCCTCACATATCCCAGAAGCCTTTTTCACCCCATGCTCATTGATAAACAGTTTGTATGGATTGGATTGCATGAGTCTGATATATTGTTGAGCCAAAATCCATTTCATATTTTAAAAGAGTTGTCATGTATGGTTAATTAAAAGATCATTTGCTAATCAATCACGCATGCATGGATGAGCTATTCAAATAAAAGGCTAAAAGCAGAGGCCTATTACGCCTCTGTCAAAGAGAAGGACTAAAAGATGATAGCATCAACAAAGGAAAGATGGCCTCACAACTGGAAAATATGGCTTTTGAGTTTCATTTTATCTATTGTTGGTGATAGTTGACTTCAGGAATGTTTGGACAGTATGTTTTATTATGGATATATAAGTAATGTTTTTTTTTTTTAAATAATTCAAAATATCATCAGCTAAATTACCGAATATAAATATGTGGATGGGAGTCAGAAGGAGGTGTGATTTGCTTAACTAATAATTATGCTATGATTATCATAAGCTAATGGGAGTCACAAGGGGTACCACCTACTAGTTATTATTTATTTATAACCCTTATTATGATTATTACTCTTCTCCCTAACTAAAGTTAGTTGAGTCTTTTAATTAACTTAACTAATGAGTTGGTTCAGCTACTTCAACCAATTCTAATGTGTTTAAGAGCAAAAGGAAAGGGAGGAACAAGAGGAGGATAGAAGCAGAAGCATACTAAGGTTTTCTCTTTGAGTTTATGTTGAGATAGTTCAGTTTTCATTCATTCATTATTCATCACAAGCCTAATTCTCTTTTATGATAGCAGGGTCTTATTGTAGACAGCAATATTCAGGGTTGAATCACATCATTCAGACACTTTTTTTTTAGAGGTGTTGATCTATCTTTGATACTCTGTGTAGACTTGTCTATTTGTGAATTAATTTTCATGACCGATAAAGGCTATTGTGCGGAGTCGAGTGGAAAGAAATCTATGGCAAGATGATCCATATTTTAGAGTTCAGTTTTGGTTTTCTGTCAGAGGTCCTTTTGTATGTTCCATCGAGGATGTCTAAGTTTGACTTTGGTCCAAAATTTATGCATGAGATTTTGTAAAGAAAATGACTCTTTAGTGAATTTGAATGAAATAAAGGATTGCTTTATGTCTCATCTGTCTTGATTATCATCTTGGTGAATTTACTTCTATCTTTACATTTATTTCAGCAATTGCTATGTTCAGAAAATTACATAAAAAATAAATTTCCAGCTATCTTTTTGTTGATAAAAGACTAGCCTAAGCACTTGTAATTAATACTTGTGAGTTACGATGTTATTTTTGTTGGCTATAAACATAGCGTGATATTCTTGTCTACTTTTCTCTAGCCAAGTAGTTTCTGAAAATGCTTAAGATTATTTCATATCTTTTCCTCGACACTTAGAAGAACTTATATGAGAGTCTTTATGCCATGCAAGGACTCTTCCTTCTAAGAAGGTAATATTATAGCCTTTGTCTTCCAAGGCATAAATAGAGACAAGGTTCCTCTTCATTCCAGGTACATATAGTACTTCTTCTAATTGAAGATGCATATCTGAATCTAGTTGGAAGGTATAAGTTCCAACTCCTCTCACATTATATCTAGCATCATCTCCAAGAACAACATGTAGATGTGTCTCTTTCTCAATGAAATGTGTTAGGTGATTTCTAAGACCGGTCATGTGCCTGGAGGCACCACTATCAATTAACCAAGTATTATCATTGGTAGGGACCATACTTGTGAGTGTTGAGATGTTGATGTCTTCATTTCTTTGATGTATTGTCTTCCTAGAACTAAGTTTGCTTTAATCTTCAAGATTGCCTCCCATCATGATTTCGCTCATTTTGGATTCTTCACAAACCCTTGTCAACTAGGATAGAAAACCTAACGGCTAGGCTAGGCTAGCACTTTTAGGTTTTGTTAGACTTGTGACTACCAACAATAAGCCTTTGAGAAATATGATAGCCTTGGTAAGCTGAAGAGCTTCTTAAAAAATTTGCAAAAACACAATTCTGAAATTTTCTACAGAAATTAGCGAACCCTAGAAACCCTAGGGCCAAAAAGTCAAAATGCTCAGAATTGCAATTTGAGACTTGTTGAAGGTGTGTTGAAGGAGGTCGTACACACCTATGTACTTTTTTAGCACCAATGTCCAAGTTTCAAGTGTTGAAAACCCTCAGAAGAGTAGGTTGTACGGATTTTCTTGAAACCCTAGGAGGGTCGTACGGTTTCTGCAAAAGAGAGAGAGGATGGCTGAAATATGTTTTGTGCAATGGGTTCTTCAAGACCTATGCTCTGAAACCATGTTGAATTTTCTATGAGAAATGTTAAGCATGAAGTTCATTCCATTTTAGCATTTGACTTAACCATAACTAATAATGTTGTAGCAACCAAAATCACAAGAAGAAACACCATGCACAAGAACACAAGAAGTATCTTGGGAAACCCTTCTCAATAAGGGAAGAAAACCCAGCCAAAATCCTTTGCTATATTATTCAAGAGAAATACCTTCACCTCCAATAAAACCTAGCACACAAAAGGTTGCTCAAACCCTAGAAGACTAGCGCCCAAGAGAGGCGCACACTTTTCCCAAGAAGGTGTACTTGCCGAAATTTCCAAACTCACATGAAAGATATGATTCCAAATGGGAAATCTACCTTTACTTATATTAGACTTGACCCATCAACAAAAGTCTCTATTGGCACAACAAGTCTGAACTCTCTAAGTCATAGTATAATTAATAATAACCAGATTAATTGTCTTTTACATTAATTATCAATTACATTAAGGTGGGGCCGACCTCTACCCTTTACATTACAATTAGGGTTACAGGAAGGTCTAACTCTTGAACAATATAGAAAGGGATCTCATACACCCACTATTGATCAACCACTAGAGGAACATCCTATGGGGATGTCCATATCTCTGGCTCACTGCATTACACAGAAGAACCACTTCTTCACTAGTGCTTAACCACTAAGATCGCATTCGCATGTGCTCGTCCATAGGCACGTCCACTCAACAGATATTCTTTCCCACTGCATTATAGAGGAGATTCATCTGGATTTTCTCATCAACTCTCTGCTCAGAGGAGGCTAATACATCATCTTCATCTCTATCTCATGATGATGCACCCAACACTTTGGGATTTCACACGTTCACCTTGTGCTCAGCCACAGGCATGTCCAACTATGCAGATCTCCTTTCTCTCTGTGTTACACAGGAGAATCACATGGAGGTATTCTCAAATCTCTCTAAGGAGGAGGCCATCTCTGTGTTCCAACTCTATCTCAGGTAGGAACCACACACCCCTCTCAGGGACTCTTTCTTAGGTTTGTGTTCTGGAGATTGTCTCATGTAGATGCAATCATCAACAATTTTGGGGGTAGATTAGAGATAAGTCAGTCTTTTAAGGGATTTATCGCTCTACTTATTCCTTAGAACTAGTTTAGGGGGAATTTCCCCATAGTAGTTGGTCCTTTCTAAGAGAAAGATAGAAAGCCTACCCGCATTGTCTAGTTAGCTTCCCATCCCTTGTTTCAGTCTAGTCAATTTATGTGTGTTGTCAATGTGGGTCTTGGGCCACATTTGTAGCTCTTGCTTTGTTGTTAGGATGCCTAGTAGAGGGGGGGGAGTACATAAGAGAAACATTGGTGATGGTTATCACAAGGCTTCAACCTCAAAGAAACCTAAACATACCTCTAGGGAAAAACATGGTAGGAAAAACAAGAGTATCAATAAAAATTCTCTAAGGCTACTAAGAGAGAGGTAGAGGAAATTGAACAAAAATTTACAAGAAAAACACAAAATCTAATTGACTCTCAAGTCTTGAGGGAAGTTGAGAGATGGGTGAAGGACCTAGTGTATTCTAGAACCTAGGAAACAAAACTTTTTAGGATTGCAGAAACTTATTGGCTAGTCAAAACCATGATAGCACAAGCCCTAGAAAAGAAACAACAGGAACAACAAGATATCCTTCATACCATTAGGATCTTTGAAGGTAAATTTTAGGTTATCTTTGGGATTGGGATATCAATCTCACAGGTTGTAGAGGAAAAGGAAAGTAGAAAAAATGAGTAATGCTCTAGTGGATCAGTAGGCACTCATGCCAACCCTATTGAGATTAATGATGATCCTCAACCCTTAGGTATTTCCTAGGAGGAGATCAAGGAGGAAGATGTGTTGTTGGAGGTGGAAGTGGAGGAGAGTCTTCAATATCTCATTGCTTGATGTTTAGACTATTTTGTAGTTTTGTTAATATAATGAATAGTCATAGGTTGCTAGCTATGTTATTTCTTTCTTTATGTAAATCATTGGTTAGATGACAAACTTTGAACAATTTGGACAAGTATGAAAAAACTAAGATGATGTAAGACCTGATTTCCTTTAAGGTAGAGGCCTCTACCATAAACAACTATAAGTCTTTTTGTATATAATGTAAAGACTTAGCTTATGTTTTTAGATTAAAAAAATAACACTTAAGAACTAATAGATATAGTAAAATAAACCAAAAAATATAATCATTAATGTAACATCCCCACTTCTAATCCCCATGAATTATAATGTAATTGTATATCTGAATTAGGTTGGTGAGTCAATGTGTTGGGCGAAGGTCTCGTATTGATTTAATGTGGTTGGGGGTCGAATTGCATATTATGAACATTGAAATAATTAATAAAAGTAATAATCGTTGGTTACGATACAATAGAGATGAAGAACAATGGGGGGCTATAATTCCACAAGAGAGAGGGGTCCAAGGGGAAATTATTCGTGGGTATTAATCTAACCCACATTCATGAAATTATTATCTTTGTGTATAACCTTCTATTTGTTGATTGATTGTATGAGAAGCCAATCATTTAAACTCATGTAAGAGGGTGGGTGTGAGTTGTCACATCCCATAGTTATTGGAGAGCATGGGTTGAAGTACAATCATCCTTGAGAAGAGTGTGAGTCAAGCAAGCAAGGAAGAAGAGGAAATTTGTATGCAAAATGGGGACAAGTTTTACATGTAGATTTTGGGCAGCAAAGGGAGAGCAAAGGATTGGGAAGAATGCCATCCATGGTATACTTAAGGAAACCATTGTTTGGTTGTGCTTTCATGCTAAGAAAGAGGCCTATGTGCCTGTAAATCAGGTTGGGAGCCTGTGGTGTGATTTTTCTGTTGAGGAAATGACTCAAGAGCCTTGTGAAGGTCGTTGTGAGAACTCCTGAAGTAGCGGAAAGTTCTTGGATCCTAGTTGAGGAATTCATGGTTATTGAGGAAAAGATATGAAATGATCTTACTCAAGCATTTTTAGCTTATGCTTGGCTAAAGAAAAATAGACGGGAATATCACCCTATGTTTATATCCAACGAAAAATAACATCCTAACTCACAAGTATTAATTACAAGTGCTTAGGCTAGTCTTTTATCAACAAAAAGCTTGCTGGAAATTCACTTTTTATGTAATTTTCTGAACATATCAGTTGCTGAAATAAATGTAAAGATAGAAGAAAAGTCACCAAGATGATAATCAAGACATATGAGACATAAAGCAATCCTTTATTTCATTCAAATTCACCAAAGAGTCATTTTCTTTACAAAATCTCATGCAGAAACTTTAGACCAAAGTCAAACTTAGACATCCCCGATGGAACATACAAAAGGACCTCTGACAAAAAAACAAAACTGAACTCTAAAAGTTGGATTAGCTTGCCACAGATTTCTTCCCACTTGACTTTGCACAATAGCCTTTGTTAGTGATGAAAATTAATTCACAAACAAACAAGTCTACATAGACTATCAAAGATAGATCAACACCTATGAAAAATAAGTGTATAAATGATGTGATTCAGCCATGAATATTGTTGTCTACAATAAGACCCTACTATCAGAAAAGAGAATTAGGCTTGTGATGAATAAATGAATGAATGAAAATTGAACTATCTCAACATAAATTCAAAGAGAAAACCTTAGTATGCTTCAGCTTTTATCCCTTCTCTTGTTCCTCCCTTTCCTTTTGTTTTTAACAAATTAGAATTGGTTGAAGTAGTTGAACCAACTCATTAGTTAAGTTAATTAAAAGACTTAACTAACTTTAGTTAGGGGGAAGAGTAATAATTAAAATAAGGGTCATAAATAAATAATAACTAGTAGGTGGGACCCCTTGTGACTCCATTTATATCATAACAATCATAACAATCATAACATAACCATTAGTTAAGAAAAACACACCTCCTTGTGCCTCCCATCAACATATTCACTTTTGGCAATTTTAGCTTATGAAATTTGAAATTATTTCAAAAATTATACTCATATATCCAAAACAAAATATGTTGTCCAAAGATCCTTGAAGTCAACTGTCATAAAACAATAGACAAAATAAAACTCAAAAGCCATATTTCCCAGTCTGTGATGCAACTCTTCCTTGGTTGTTGTTGTCACCTCTTGATTTTTTTGAATTTGCCTTTGGCTGTGCAGAGCCTTTAGGCCTAATCTCACTGATCACGTGGGAACAATCGTCCCTCAAATGTATCCGAGAAGACATAGATTTGTCAGATCCATTGGAGGGTGAGGAAGGGGCAACAATGGCTTTTCCTTTATCAAGGGCATGGTGGGCCTCAGTTTTCAATCTCTTGCTAGCATGGGAAGATTTCACTAGCGAGGTCAGGGGCAACGTGGACAATGAGGTTAATAGGCAGAAGATCAGGCAAGGACAAGTTGGCCCAACCACGATGTTGGGAGACTGTCGGGTGGACAATCTCCTACCATCCATCATTTTCCAGGACCTCGGGTTGCAATGAGATATGAGGAGGTATGGGGATCTGGGGCTTGCAGGGCTTGGAAAGGAGGCCTTTCAGGCCTAGGTTGGATTGTTCCCTGCCCAATCCAATTGAAAATTTTGGCATGAAACAATTGGCTTTGCTCTTGTGAATCAACGTCAAAATGTATGGAGAACCTGGGCCTTCTTGGGCCTTGGTTCCAGTTACCTCTACCTCTGTTTCCTCGGTCATGGCTACCTCGACTGAAAAAACTCATCATGCATGCGTGATTGATTAGCAACTAGTCTTTTAAATAACCATACATGACAACTCTTAAAAATATGAAATAGATTTGGCTCAACAATGTATCAGACTCATGCAATCCAATCCATACATATTGTTTCACTGTTAATCAATGAGTAGGGGGTGAAAAGGGTTCTGGGATATGCAAGGGGTTTGTATTGAGCGAAACATTATGCAATGAGGGGGAAAATAACATGGTTATTGCTCAATGAAAACAACAATCAACTGCAAAGAAAACCAATAAAACGTCATTGTAATCTACACAAGACACTGCCACTTTCAACTGCTTTAACACTGAAATTCTCTTGACTATAATTAATCTCAAAACAGGGAGTGGAAAAATGAATATGGAAGGTGACGGGGTTTGTAATTAGCAGAAAATGAAATAATGGAAGGGAAGAAAGACGATTAGTGTTCATGAAATTAATTAAGTGATCCATAAAACATTCTACGAAAAGAGATGCATCAACCATTAATCATTTTGACCAGATAACAATTTCTGTGCATTTAACTAGTTCACTGTTCATAATCAAATATCTAACACAATGCCATCACAAGACAGTATGCATTCCACACAATCTGTAAAGAGGATTTTGTTCCTTTCTTTGCATCTTATAACAATTTCCAAACAGTATCCATTCCACTCTGTTAACCATCAAAATCAACCACTGCCCATACATTACTTCAATCAAAAAATATACTCAAATTCATGTTTCCAAAATTAATAATGAAGTCACACTATCACTGCAATTGGGCTTGTCATTTAAATGCACTAATATTCGTTAAACATATATATAGGAAGTAACCCAACAATCCCGATTAAATTGCAACATCTGAATTGATATTTAAGCATAAAACCAACAACCACCATTTAGACACAAGCTATGCACACGGTGATTCACCCAAGCATTGTAATTCTGCCACTGTAAAAAAAAAAATTCAATGTGACTTAAAAAATTGGGCCATCCATCCGATACGACGAGGTATTGACAACATGCCCTTCTTAACAAATGATCGATTGCAACAAATAAACATGCTTAAAACTCTATGAAACCCAAGCTATCCATGTTATACACAGTATGCAGTCACCAAAACACTACGATGCAATATCTCCATTTAACAAAAGCAAACAAACGGTCACAGTAATAACTCAATCCATCGTGTTGAGTCATTAATAACACAGTATTACTTCGATTTAGTCCAACTATAATCAACTATGTTGTGTAAACTCAGGCTTATGCAATCAAACAATCATAAGGATACAATGGATATAGTTTCTACAGTCATTCGGTTCTGTAATCATTTGGCCCCAGAGAAAACCATTGTTACCATGACCATTATTTCATTGTGCAAGACACCATACACACAACGCGACATGCGTGAGCAACATCAAGCATTTATAACCAATGCCAACTAAACATCCAAACAATCCTTAGTGCAAAAATACCAGTGATTGTGTACCAACCAACCAATTTTTCACTGTCGTAAAATCAATTGACCTAACAAGTTGTGACAACAACGCATACCCACACATCAATTCGAATGGGGGCATCAACCTCTCCATTAAACAATATTGAGTTATTAATCATAAGGAGCGTGACTATGTAATTTGAGTGGTGCCAATAACAATGCATGATTTGTCATTATTATCAAGGAGGCAGTAACTAAATCCCAAACCAACACGACTGCCATACGACCAACTGGGCGATTCTGTATTCAAAGTAATCGACCATACATTCAATCCACAATAACCCAGGCTTGATAGTCTTCTCTATAAAAATCCAGACTTGAGGGTTAAGGGTCTGCTCTGTAGAGCCAACTCCTCGTAATGGTGAAACCTTCGAGCCAATGGTATACACACAGAGAGAGCCATGATTCATTCGTGGACAAGTAACAAATCTATGACATGGGCCATAACATAAGGTGAGGCTCTAATTTTGGCCTGGCAATGTTATTTAACGCACGCGGGGTATGACCCTCGTGCTCTCCGATCAAACAACCACAACACAGAGGTGAAGAGAAGGTTGAGTGAGAACAGGGAAACCCATTTCATGAACCTTAGTGGTGAAACCAACCAATGCCCAAATGAACAAAACACAGTGACGAAAAATGCCTTCAACCATTAGACCCATAAAATCCACAGACTGGATTTAGTGACAAATGCATGAAGATAGCCATCCACTCAAGACCAAACAAAAACCCTCCAACTAAACCAACAAGGATAACAGAGAGCTACCACTCAGGATGACCAATAACTTCCACGAATTCAATATTATTACAGGAAGAACCATCCACTCTTCATTCCAAGAACACAATTTCACACAGTTGCAACACTTAGGAAAACACAAACCAATACACCTGAGCCAATAATCATTTCATAACCAGATCAGAGTCACGAATGGCCCAAAAAGACATACCTGTAATCGAATTCCTTAAAACAAGAGTTGGTCGAGTGATTCCTCTCTGTTAAGAATTCAGAGCATAACCACAACAGCAAGATCGAACAATAACCCGAATAGGGTGGTGGATAACAAGAGGAGTAAAGGTGACGTGCAGTAAATGCACGTCGCCTCCACCCACAATGCATTAATTCATCAATACATGCCAACGAGTTCTTCATTAACACCATCAATCAACCCATGTATTGATACCATCACCCATTAAAACCAACAACGTGGCCATATCACCTTTCTAGCTTATGCCATAACATAATTTCCAAGTTCCATATAATTCAACAATTCACATAACCAATAGCACTATTACCTTGCCAAATGTGCCACCAACATTTCATACCATATGCATATTAACCATATAACTCAATCAAAATTGCATATCCATTTACTTGCTAGCTAGGATTTAACAATAATCATTAAGTCTTTCATGCATGTAGTATAGTTTATATGATAGCTTTAAATTCTTCTCTTTTGCAATTGTTTCTCATTTCCTTCCAATTGTTCGCATGTAGTATTGCAGAATTGGATCCCTTTTCTTTGCATTTGTTGTAGTATTTTTGCCTTTCTCAAAATTGCCCTTCATGTAATTTCACTAACATGTTTGTTGTGCAGGTGCGATAAGAACAGATAGCAATTATATTAATTAATAGCATAGGATATAGTAATGTAAGGAATCAATATTTCATAACTTAAACCATAGCCAATAATGAAAGATCTCATCAACCATGTAAGCCCTATCACACATCACCACAACATCAAACATGAACAGATTTGATCTCCAATGGTTCAAGGGGGTCCCACCTACTAGTATTATTTAGTTTTTATAATAATAGGTTTTTAGCAACACTTTGTGGGCGAAACTTCGTTGACGTTTTTTTAATCATCAACACTGGCCAACCAAGTGCACTAGGGATCCTGGTAAACGAATGATACAACATGAGGGGCTGTGAGCAGTGAAGGGGGTACATTCATTGGGTAGTGCAAGTTATGGGGAAGAGAGAGAGCTAGAGGATTGGAACTGATGTGGGAGTAGAACTTGTGTTTTGGGGCTGGGATGTGTGGAGAGTGGATAACCAGTTGGCTGGATCTCCTTGTGGACTCATAACCTCATCTTGGGGGTGGCCTGTTGTTGAGAGAAAATGAACAGCAGTGCCTATGGCTGGGAGGTTCATCCTTCGTTTGCAGTGAGTTGGTTAATCATTAACATATAAGTGTTTATGTTTTGTTCTTATGTTAAATCCATTTTGTAAATGGTTTATATCAATATTGTGTGTTTGTTGTTTGCTTGAAGAATTTTATTCATATTTAATACGTGTTGTTAGATGCATTTAGAACTATATTATCAATCCAATGATCAAATCTGTGTGATCTGTAGTAAATAAGCTACATGAAGGCAGCTCTTATAAGATTAAAATTTGATTAGAGCCCTTTCCGCAATTTCAGAACATAGGCATCTTGCCGTTTTATTGGATCATAGATGGTTTTGCTTCAAGTATCCGTGGAATAGACTTGTTTCGCCACTGATTCTAGAAATCCGCCTTGTAAACTTTTATATCCTTTTGAATATAAAGAGCATTTTTTCTCGTGGAAAAAAAAAACTACATGAATTTAATTAATTTAATTAATTTAATTAAGTTAATTAAGTTAAAAATATCCAAATTTAATATGTATTTTGCATTTAATGATGCTTAACTAAAAGTTAGATACATTACAATTACAATTAATTTAGATTTTCCAAAAAAGTAAGATGGAAATAAGTGACCAAATAATCATTAATTTAAACTTTTGAAGAAAGATAAGATGGTAAAAAGGGAAAATCATTTTTTAAATATCTTATTTCTTTAACTATAGATATTTGGGACCTCCTAAAATATCTTATTTCTTTAACTGTAGATATTTGGGACCTCCTAAATAGAAATTTATTAACAGAATCACATATGTCAACGGAAGGCACTAAACAAAGTGGGAAAGGTACTATTAGATTTCAACTTAAATCATGTAATTAGAAAGTAAATGTATGTATATGTTAAAAGGAAATACCAACTATATAATTTCTTAGTTCATATTATGTTTAGTTTGACTTGGTATAAGTCTATTGTCAAAGTGCACTTTCCTCTTGAACTATCCAATAAGGGCTAATAAAGGGGTGGGTTGGGTTCCATGTAAAAATCCCATATCACATGCAACATTATGATATTATATAAAAATTAAATTAATCAACATTATGATATTATATAAAAAAATTAAATTAAACAAATGACATAGAATTAAGATACCAAGTTTAAATATATATATATATATATATATATATATATATATATATATATATAAACTTGGTATCTTAATTCTATGTCATTTGTTTAATTTAATTTTTTATATAAAACAAATGACATAGAATTAAGATACAAAGTTTGAATTTTTTTAAACTTGAACTATCCAATAAAGGCTAATAAAGGGTTGGATTCCATATAAAAATTATATTAAATTAACATTATGATATTATATGAAAAATAAATTAAACAAACGACATAGAATCAAGATACAAAGTTTGAATATATATATATATATATATATATATATATATATATATATATATATATATAACACGAATAAAATTAATTTTTTAAATAATTAGATTATATACTACAATATACTAAATATACAAAATTAATTAAATATTAAATATATAACATTATGGTTTATCTATCTAAACTCGATAGAGCGTGCGCACATCTTGCCAACTGAGCTATCCCTTGGAATTTTACTTTTGTTGTTTCACTTTTTTCAATGTTATGAAATACATAAATAAAAACATAACATAATCTAGTAAACATGGTTATGTAATTGTAAAGTCAAATAGTGATGTTAAAGTGAAGAATGAATTATGTTGGGTGTAACTAGAATTTAAATTTAAATTATATAATATAAGTGAGTGTAAATTAATAATAGCTTTTGAGGATATGTTAATTGTAATATAAATATGTTAAAATAATGATATATTTATATGAAAGAATGATTTTAGATGTTTTTATAATTAATTTGAATACGGTATAAGAAAAAGAAACTCTAAATATCAAATTAATTTTTAAAATATATACTTTTTTTTTATAACTTTTTTTTTTACAACTATGTGAAATTTGAGTTTTTTTTAGGTATGTTAATTTTTATGCAAAATATAATGTATATGTTTTAATTAGTGTATGTGTATGTAAATGATGGAATTTTAGTAAAACTATTTCTACATTTGTAGAGAACACTTTGTTCTTGTGCATGGCTATTTTTTTTAATAACATTAATTTTATATATTTTTAAATTATGAAAGTCATTATAACCATTATAACCTTGAAATTATGCTATAAGTATCTTAACATAATCAAACATTGTAGATCTAATATATATATATATATATATGAATGGGCGAGGCCATAAAAAGCTATATTGGGGAGAAATATGTACGTATTTTAAAATTCTATATATGTAGAGACAAAAATAAATAAAACATGGTAAACAATATTATTTAAAAGAAAAAGAAAAAAGTCACATATTTGGAATCTACATAATTGGATATACATATGTATGTAGTTTCATGGGCCATGGATTTGTGTAACTTATTTAAAAATAAAAGTGGTGGTTTCTTTGTTTTCATACCAAACTTAAATCAAATGCAACCAAGTCATTTTTAACACACATATATTATAGTAATTTTTCCATAACATTTACCACTTTTTTTTGAAGTTCTTTAACTCATTGGAATATCTTGAACAGATCTACAATGTTTATGTTATGATCTTTTTATGTTTATGCATAAATAATTGGGTTATGATGGATATTTGAAACCACCACATAATCTCTTTAACTAGAATATTTGACCTTCAATGGTAATGTGGGTGCTAATAGGATGTTTTCACATTAGGGACAAGTTTTGAGGACATAACCATTATAAGGGGTCCGAGGGAAAAAATGGAATTAGGCTCTATGTGAATCTCCTTGGGTTCACGACTCATGAACAAGGCTTCAAACCACCACACAAACCCTCTAAAGGGGATATTCAGCGTCCAAGTAGAACATGGTTGCTCCTATAATGCCTTGGATAATACATATGGGCCTTGAGACCTTGTCAATGGGTGTGGGAGGAAAATAAGGCCCTTAGGGAATAAATGAAGGGACAAAGGGCCATGAAGAAGGACACAGACCAAAAAACATGCCCTCTATAAGATATCATTATCCTTTAGAGTGAGATATGGGCACCAATATGAGGTTTTGTACAATACAGATGGGTCTCAAACCATGGTTGGGAGTGAAATTGAGGAAATTATCCCCTAAATTGAGATTTTTGAGCTAATGGACCATGATCAAGGCTTCAATCCACAACATAGAGACCCTTTAAATTGGATCTTTGGCATACAAGTGGGATATGGACACAATCAAGGGGTTTTGTGTAGTAGGGATGGGTCTTAAGGCCTTATGCTATAAATGGGTCTCTAGGACTCATTTGCCATGAACATGGCCTCAAACCACAACATAGGCCCGTTAGAGGTGAATTTTGGCCTTCAAATGGAATATGGGTACCATTATGAAGTCTTTCATGCTAGGGATGGATCTTGAGGAATTGGCCATGGTCAGGGGAACAAAACAAGTCCCTTTGACCCTAAATGAAACCTTTAGGAATCAAGGGTCATAAAAAATGCCATCAACCATGTAACATGTCCTCTATGTGGAATCATTATCCTTCGAGTGAGATATGTGAACCACTACGACGTTTTGTGCATTAGAGATGGGTCTCAAGGCCTTAACCATAGTTGGGGGAGAAATACATTGAAGTTAACCCTAATTGAAGATTCTTGGCTAATGGACAATGATCAAAACCTTAAAATACAATGTAGGCCCTCTAAAAGGGATTTTTTGCATTCAAGTGGGACAAGGGCGCCATTCAGAGTTTATGTGCACTAGGGATGGGTCTAGAGTCCTTGAACATGATTTGGGGAGGAAAATAAGGTATTTAATCCCTGAATAAATCTTATAGGTCTTATATGGGACATGAAAGATTCATCAAATCACCACAAAACCCCTCTAAAAAGTATCTTTGTCCTTGAGTGAGATATGGGTACCATTAGGAGACTTTGCACACAAGAGATGACTCTCTGGCCTTTGTCCCAAATGAAGATTTTATGGCCCCAATCCTTGAACTACCTGAAACCACCACACAAACTCAAATCATTGGCCTATTGGTGGGATATGGGCTTCATTAAGAGATTTTTCATACTAGGCAGGGGTCTCGAGGCCTTGACCATGGGTGATAAAGGAAAACAATGGTTGTATGATATAAATTAATCTTCTAGGGTCATAATCCATTAATGATACTTTGAACCATCACACAAACACTCTAGATGGAATGATTGACCTCTAAATGAGATATGGGCACTATTAGAAGGTTTTAGACACACAGAATGGGTCTCGAGACCTTAACCATGGTCACGGGAGAAAATAAATGGTCTTAGGACCTAAACAAATCTTTTAAGGTTCATGAGCCATAAGAATTCCTTGAACCACTACATATGCCCTTTAGAGTGGATATTTCACCTTCAATTATGATATGAGTACCATTAGAAGGTTTTGTGCATCACGGATGGGTGTTGGGTTCTTGACCATGGTAATGGGAGGAAATAAAGAGCCTTAAGTCCTATATAAATATTTTAAGGATCTAGTCCATGAAGTTGGCCTCAAAGAATCACATAGGACTTCTAAAAGTGATATTTGAGCTCCAAGTGGGATATGGGCACCTATAGGAAGATTTTGTATTGGGGATGGATCCTAGGATCATGACTATGGTGGAGCGAGGAAAAAAGAGGAATATGACCTAAATGAAGCTTCTAGGGCTCATGAGATAAAAGGAGGTATTAAACCACTGCACACACACACACACATATATAATTGTTTAATACTGTTTCCTCATAACCTCAACACTTATTTGATATATATTTAATAAGAATTAAGCCACACACGCGGGCGCGCACACACACACACACACACACACACACACATATATATATATATATAATTAATTGGGCATAAAATTATGTTGAAATTTTAAATATTGGAGTTTTAGATACTAAGTGCAAAAGGGATTCAAATATTGACATTCTATTGTTCTATTGGAATGCCCAAAATGCCATATGCAAAGTGTGTCCATCTCTTAATCAAAATCTATTTTAAATATTTTATATTTAAGATTTTCTGAAAATATAACTAATCTCTACCAAGAATTTGGCTAAACCAAAATATATTTTCAGTCTCTCTTTATTATTATGTTAATCTTGTTATTATTAAGTTAATCATTGCTTTCTTTAATATTTGTGTAGTTTGTGTTTATTATCAAGTTAATCTTGTTATTATTAAGTTAAGCATTGCTTTCTTTAATATTTATGGATTCCATAGTATCATTCCAAGTGATGACAATGCTGATAGCCTCCAAACCACAAACCACTTAGAATTATGAATGAACTATTTGCAAAAACCTTCTCCTTGCATAGTAGATAGATTAAAAGATTAAGACTTTAGCTTTAGTTTCTAATTATAAAAGCTTCATATGTTGGCACAGTTTAATCCTTTAATCATTATATTATGTTCATCAAATCAATTAGGAAAAAGTTAAGTCTCTTAAACAATAGTGGTTGTCTTTGAATTATCTTTAAGGTTTTAATACCAATTTCTAATGTATTAAATCTTATAATGATATTTATATTATACTTATGGGTTAATTATATCTATATTTAAGAGTGAGGTGTTGGTTTAGTTGGCTAATGCATGGCCTTTAAAACTTTGCTTTAATTTTTAATCACAAGTTGTATGTTGTAAGCTATGCACACCTTCCTAGATTTTAAGAATCAAATAACTCAGCAGCAAAAAAGATCCATTATACCACAAACAAAGCAATCTCAAACACCAATTTAACCTCAAATATATATATATATATATATATATATATATATATATATATATATATATACCTTTTAACTACATTTATGATGCAAATTACAGTTACCCGCTATCAGATCTTCAATAAATTCTATCTCAATTTCCAAGCGTTCTAGTGTGAAACGATTGGCAGATCAGACACCAAATAAATCTCCAACGGCCGCAGTGAGGAAGGGCCCAGACAATGAAGCCCAAAGTCGTCGATGTGTTACAGCAACCACCGCTGAACTTTATTGGGATTTGGTGACGTTGGATTTGAATTAAATGCATACCTCGTGTGTTTGAGAGAGAATTCGCGTTTTCATTGCTGGGAAAACTTATTTATCAGGGTTGTAAGTTAATTGTGTAGTAAGGAGGTTATAAGCATTTGGTACAGAGACAATCAAAGTTTTATAATGATTTATTTTTTATTATGAGGTAACAATGCGATTTGATAATGAATTTTCACTGGATTTTATCTTCAAGCGTTTGATCCTGAGCAGGCTGACAGACGACGACAACCAGAGGTCCAAAAATTGATCTGCGACCTCCTCTACGTTTTTCCTCCGCGTTTTTCATATGATTCTCACGTTACCTCACAAAACTCCTATCCCTCAGAGAACAAATCACTGCTTTTCCCTCTTACCTCATCGTCTACCTTAGAAACTGAAATTTTACCCATACATGATTATTAAACTTAAGCAAACATTCTGCCATGAAATGCCCATATGTATGGCACCTTAAATATCTAAAGGCGATACCTGAATCTACAGATGAGTGGTGTCTGTACAGATGAGTGATGTATGTGGCTGGATGTTCATCCACATAATTTTTTATATTTTTNATATATATATATATATATATATATATATATATATATATATATATATACCTTTTAACTACATTTATGATGCAAATTACAGTTACCCGCTATCAGATCTTCAATAAATTCTATCTCAATTTCCAAGCGTTCTAGTGTGAAACGATTGGCAGATCAGACACCAAATAAATCTCCAACGGCCGCAGTGAGGAAGGGCCCAGACAATGAAGCCCAAAGTCGTCGATGTGTTACAGCAACCACCGCTGAACTTTATTGGGATTTGGTGACGTTGGATTTGAATTAAATGCATACCTCGTGTGTTTGAGAGAGAATTCGCGTTTTCATTGCTGGGAAAACTTATTTATCAGGGTTGTAAGTTAATTGTGTAGTAAGGAGGTTATAAGCATTTGGTACAGAGACAATCAAAGTTTTATAATGATTTATTTTTTATTATGAGGTAACAATGCGATTTGATAATGAATTTTCACTGGATTTTATCTTCAAGCGTTTGATCCTGAGCAGGCTGACAGACGACGACAACCAGAGGTCCAAAAATTGATCTGCGACCTCCTCTACGTTTTTCCTCCGCGTTTTTCATATGATTCTCACGTTACCTCACAAAACTCCTATCCCTCAGAGAACAAATCACTGCTTTTCCCTCTTACCTCATCGTCTACCTTAGAAACTGAAATTTTACCCATACATGATTATTAAACTTAAGCAAACATTCTGCCATGAAATGCCCATATGTATGGCACCTTAAATATCTAAAGGCGATACCTGAATCTACAGATGAGTGGTGTCTGTACAGATGAGTGATGTATGTGGCTGGATGTTCATCCACATAATTTTTTATATTTTTGACTTTTTCTAGTAATTATCATTGGAATTTGGTGGAATTTGGTAATGTCATTTTTTACAATGTTCAATGATTTTGATTTTGTTGGAATTTGGTGGAATTTGGTAATGTCATTTTTTACAATGTTCAATGATTTTGATTTTGAAGGTAGGATTGACAATATATTAGAACAGCTACTGGTGAATGCCGAAAGGACGGCTTGCAAAATCTGAACCGTCAGGAAAGAGAAACGGAAAGAGAAACGGCCCAGAGGTGGACGGAAGGAGTTGGCTGGAAGGAGGCAGTGTGTCCATAAAGTGGCTGGTGAAGGCCAAAGGTTTAGGTTGGCCTAGAAAATGAAACTCTAATCACTCATATGTGGCAATCAGTTAGCCACCATAGTAAATTTAAAATATGATTAAGTAAAAGTAAAAAAATAAAAGAAATCAAAACATTGTAAACAAATCAGACAATTCAGATTCCATAAATCAATGGATGTCTCCAACATGAAAGTGTACAATGTTTCTTAATGATATAAATGTGGTTTGCATAGATATTAATTCTTCTTGATCATTTAAAAGCGGCAATTATATATCCTTACAGTAATTTTATAATGTGATTAGGTAAATGTAAAAAAGTAAACATGTTAACTGATGCCTTCATAAATGCAAGGAAGTTATGAACAATAAATCCACTCATTGATTTCAGAGGACGACTAAGAATATGCCAGGATCTTGAATGCAAAGCCATCCCAGTATAATTTAAAGTTAAAAGATCATTAATTATGCCCATTACCAATAAGTGTAAGCCTATAGGTAATAATGACAACCACTAAAATCTACAATTCCAACTATTTTTCAAAATATCTAACCAAAATTTAATTGAAACCCATCCTATAACATCCTATTATAATAAAAAAACAAAAAAAAACAAAACAACTTAAAAACATCCATTTCATCTCCTAACCCTTCTCTAAGATCCAGGTCCACAAGAATCCACCCAAAGATCATTACCCCGTTTCCATATTGCTCAATTCTAAGGTCCAGGTCCACAAGAATCCACCCAAAGGTCATTACCCCGTTTCCATATTGCTGAAATCTGCTTCCATAAAAGTTTTTATGGAGTTCCAAAACTCCTTAAAAGACATCAGGCGACCAAGACCCCAGGCAAGCCTGGTAACTTTACCCAAACTTATGTGACTATATTGATGTTTTCCAATTTTTTTTTTTTTGATGTTTTCCTATTTTGGTTTGAATCAAAATGAAGTTGTTTAAATGTTTTAAGTATTGGTTTTTTTAGTTGGAATTTGACAACATAAATTTAAAGGAAATCATAATTATTATTGTTATTTAAGTTGTATTTTTAAATGTATAAATAAATTTAGTTTGTTGAAAAACTTTTAAGACACTGAGATTATATAAACTTAACCATTCAAATCTGCAAACTTAACCATATCCGTTCCTCTCTTTTCTCCGGACTCTGATACAGGAGCTCACAATTTTATTTTATTTAAAAAATGCAAAACACCAGAATTGAACTATAAAATTTTCATAATTTTTGGACACTCCTTAAAAATCCGAACAATCCATACAAGTTCATCATCTCATTTCCATGTAGTGTTTAAAGTAATTAAAAGTACATAAATTCCATGGTTACAGCCTAACTTATCCTTTCAAGTTATTTCGGAGGGTGGATAGGTTTTGACGTTAGCCTACTCCGTATTTATTCATTCAACGAGTCACCACTCACCAACCCATCTCGTTCATTAATGGCTGGCTTGGCTTGAGTAATTTAGTCTGTTTCAGGCATTCAATACAGCACCCGACGCTTTGAAGTCCTCATTTTGGGTTAGTTGAAATTTAAAGCATATATATTGACTTGTTGGGTATATTAAATCAGTTACTGGTATGCTAATTGCAAAATTCATCGAGCAGAGATGGATTTGTATGAATCGTTCATAGATCTCGGCCGAATCATGGAAGGGGCGAGCTCTTTCTTGTTTTCAATCCCTAGTTCAGATCTGGGAGTCGGGGCGGCCGTGATGTTCGTGCTGGTCGTGGGAATAGTCTGGCACATGCAAAGGCAGAGGAGCTCCTGCATTTACCTGGTGGCCTTCAGCAGCTACAAGCCCCCAGAAGACCGAAAAATGAACACAGAGCTCTCCGAATACGTCATCCGCAAGAGCGATCCGATGCCAGAGTCGCTGAAGTTCGCGGTAAACGTTCACATAAAATCGGGCCTCGGGCAGCAGACCTACGCGCCCAATTCCTTCTTCCAGGCCGACATCGTGTCGTCCATGGCCGAAGGGTGGCTGGAGATGCAGGAGTCTTTTGTTTCTACACTCGACAGATTGTTCACAGACAGCGGGATTCGACCCTCCGACGTTGACATACTGATAATAAATGTCTGCTGTTTTGCGCCGGAACCGTCTCTGTCGGCCTGGATTGTGAACCATTATCGTATGAGGGAAGACATCAAGTCTTACAATATTTCCGGCATGGGGTGCAGCGCCGGAATCATAGGAGTCGACATGGCGAAGGATCTGCTGAATGTTCATAAAAATTCTTATGCCGTTCTGGTTAGCACCGAGAATCTGACGATGAATCGTTACGAGGGCAACGACAAGCCGATGATTATGTCGAATTGCCTGTTCCGTGTCGGGGGCACCGCATTGCTGATATCGAACAAGCCGGCTGACGCGCGCAGGGCCAAGATGAAGCTTCTTCATTCCGTCCGAGTCCATCTCGGCCAAAACGACGAGGCTTATAACAGCATAGTACAGAGAGAAGACGAAGAAAACATCATGGGCGTTTCGCTCAGCACATATCTGATCGAAGCCGCGGGAATCGCCCTGAAAAACAACCTCACAACCCTGGCGCCCAAGGTTCT
>ML777799.1:819163-840545 GCA_009831015.1 Picea engelmannii | reverse complement strand
TTCTATTCTATTTATTGAAATAGACTGAACTTTGTGGTTCTTGCCACTGTGGTGTTGGGAACACAGAACCTCCTTCGATTATATTTATTGAAATACTTTAAACTGTTGTGTTCCCTGCACTCAGTTGTTCGATAGGTCAAGGTATTGAAATGAAAACAAAAATTAAGGTTTTCAGTTATTTTTTTCTTTTTATCCCGATTAACTTCATAGGCAACGCACGCAGACATCAACACGTGGATTCATTAAAAACAAACACAATTAGGTCACAAATACATAAATGTGGTTGGTAGTTCACAAATACATAAATGTGGTTGGTGGATATGTATAGAATGTTCGTTAAATGTATAGAATGTGGTGTCTAATTTACAACGAACGACACTGTATCAGAAATTGGGAGGAAAGTATACAATTTGATTGGGTTTAATGGTTTCTTTATTGGAGGTTAGAAATTGAGAGGAAAGTATACAATTTGAGTGGGTCTAATGTTAGAAATTGAGAGAAAAGTATACAATCTGAGTGGGCCTAATGTCAGAAATTGAGAGGAAAGTATACAGTCTGAGTGGTCTTAATGGTTTCCTCTTTGAAGGTTACAGGTTCAAAGGTAAAGTGATGTCAGTGGTTTCCTCTTTAAAGATTACAGGTTTAAAGTATACAGTCTGAGTGGTCCTAATGGTTTCCTCTTTGAAGGTTACAGGTTCAAAGATAAAGTGATGTGAATTGACCAATTGAAGTTAATGATGTGGTTAGCACCAACAAAAATAATTTGGAGGTTACAGGTTCAAAGGTAAAGTGACTTGAATTGACCAATTGAAATTGATGTGGTTGGCACCAACAAAGATAATTTTGCAACTATGGTGACAATAATTGTCATTGAAGATAGATGTCAATACTCCATAATGAATGAGGCAACTTACTAACAATTACAAACTTGATATCTATACACAATATGAAATAGTATTGTGCAACAAATGAAGTTAAAATTCAATAATTGGAAGAAGACATTCTCATAATTTAACAAATGAAGTTAAAATTCAATAATTGGAAGAAGACATTCTCATAATTTGATTGACAAAAATAGAATTACAATCTTGCACTTAGGTTAATCATGATATGTGGATGCATAAATCATGATTCATTACACAATATAACAGTACTAAATATCTAAACACACACATAAAATTATTGAAACAATAAAAATGGACTCAAAATTAATGAAATTCAAAAAATACTAAATTATTGTATTAATACTGAATATTCATTCCTAACATGTGCCACCCTTAATGTAAATTGTATGGTACATACTTAACAATTTTTTTTATTATACATAATTATTTCAAAATTATATTTTTGGAGAAAATAATTAATCTTGCTTATTTTTAAGTAAAAGTTTTTTTAGTTGGCTATTTTTCTCTTTTCTAAACAACACAATCTCTACACTTGTTTATTTGAAAAGAGATATATTTCTAAGGTTTTTTTTTTTTAAATATTCATATCGTGCATTATTAAGAAATGAGAATGCATAATACATGAAGAATCCAAAAGATCAACATTACCAAGTTTAGCTAGATTACCAACACCAATGGATAGCAATGTTATTGATATTGCTCCTTTGCTTATTTAGTGAACTACTTTGTACTTATATTTTAGGAATCAGTCATTGTTTACATGAGCTATTTTATTACTTTGATTCTGGTTTCATTTCAAATTGGTGTTGTCAAATGTGAATTTCAAATTCGAATTTAGTGTTATATGTGAGTGCTAGACGAAACTGTGTGGGTGCTAGAAGAAACTATCAAGTGCAATGTTATTCATTTTCAATTTTAATAACAACCTTGGTTTTGTGGCACTAGAGTTTTCCATTGTGAAATGCATAACTATTTTTTGGCATAGATCTTGATTTTGTTCAAATCGAATTTTCAAATGTGAATGTTCAACCTAGAGTAAATATTTTATGTGGACATGAAAACAAATCTCAAATACAATTTACATCCATTAGATATTAAATGTGTTGCATAAGCAAAGCGAAAACAATGTTAGTATTTTTAATTTCCATCATTCAACATTTAAGAAGTTGATTCGACACATAAGGTTTCTTTAAAACAAAACAAAAAAATTCTATTGTGGTGTGGTAGATTTTTCCTTCTATTATGTGCCTTGTCTCATGCACGTGTACTCTTAAAACTAATTATTTTAGTATTGTGTTTAATGCTAGCTTAGAGATGGATTCTACATTGAGTGATTACAAGTTGTACACTCCTCCAATCAAGCTTCCAAGTAACAATGTTAGTATAGTGATGGGTGTTTATTTCTTCCTTCTTATATATATATTTTTAAGCATGTGAGTTGTAACTATATATGTAGTTGGTTGACAACCTCTTTCAACACTAATAAGGGTTAATAGAGTTGAAATCCATTCTCTTGTCCATCACTTTTAAATACATCAAGATTCCATTTAAGGGATTAGTGTAGCTGTTCTCTCTCTTTTATTCACTAAAAAATTAATTTTTATGCCATTTTTATTGACAATGTTGCTAAAATCATGGTAATTTTTCCTCTCTCTAAGCATCAAATAAAATATTATTAAAGTGAATAAACACTACAATGCAATCAAAACTGTTAGCAAATTTCATTGATCACGGTTTGATATTGGAAAGAACAATCAAATCCATTTTCAAGCTTAGAAAGACTTTTGGACACATTGTAAAAACATGTAGTGAAGATGAATTCAATTTCTTAACATGACTAGGTAAGAGATCCATCAAATAAGACTTGGCCATGATAAGGCAGGTATGACTTACTCATGATAGAGCTTTTTCTATCATTGGTATAAATAAGGCAAGGCAAGCTGGCATTATGGAGGATGAAGATTAATAAAATTGACCTAAATCCCTCTCCTACCATGAACTACAATTTGTTATCATATTTTGAAAATAGTGACTAGTTAAAGAAGTTGAAGTTTTAAAGGAAGTGACTAGAAAGGATTATGCACATGTAAAACTATGTCTAATGAATAAATAAAAAGGTTTAAATAAATCAAAACAACTTCTCAAAGGATTTACCATTACACAAAAGTGCATGCCAAAGAATTCAAGTCAAAACAAAAACAAGAAGTTTAGGGACTATACACAACCTGCATTTGTCTACAAAATAAAGAAAACCCCATATGTCTATTCTTCCAATCACAAAAAACTATCCAAGAGACTATGAAACTTAAATGACTCACAATTGTATTTTGAGTCATGCCCAATGACATGATCCTCTTCATCCACCAAAGTGCACCTACATAGAGTTATGTTGTCATCATTTTAGAGGCTTGGTGTTATGTTTAGTCTAAAACGTTTTCTCAAAACATTAAGACATTCAAAAGTAGAGAGATTATCATATTTGTTAAAGATATAGATAGGAGTACAAAAAGAAAAAAAATCAAAATAATAACAAGGTTAAGTCTTCCATATATGACACATGGGAATTAATTAAGCACGTTGCTTACAAAAATATCCAAAGTTGTGGCGTAAAATAATATATTCAAAAAACAAAGTAACCAAACATATACCAAAATCTCATGAGAAACACAAAATATTGAATTTTACAATAGTCCCACTAAGGGGAGTTGGGTAGATAAAAATGATAAATTGTAGCTACTGCACCTAAATTTTTCAGAATTCCTACATTAAATGCACCATCACAATACAAATGCTTAATGAAGTTTAACTAGAATGAAAAACACTATACTTCTAGAAGATGAGACTTTAACTATAATAAGTGAGAACCCCTAGAGACTTCTAGAAGAAAGGACTTGCTAGTGATGACTTCTAGAAGAAACACATGGTATTTCTCACAATCTAGGCATTGGAGAGATGATGAGAAGAAGCACATATCAATTCTCACACTCTAAGAATGGGGGAGAAGAAGTAAATAAAAATAAAACCATTATAGACATATATTGATATAGGTTAATGGTTAAAATGGCATTGTAATTAAGACTTATGTTTGAATATACAAGTATATGATGCTTATAAATAAAATATGTTGTACTGAAAATAAAACTAGCGAAGTGTAAGTGAGATAGGTATCTTTTACACTATAATCAATAATGAAATGTGTTTTTTTTCCTCCCTAACAATGAGCCACTTATCGACATACAAAATGTGTTTGATGAACATTGTTTTCAGTGAGAATGTGAACAAGCTTGTACTTGAGTTTTTTTATGATATCTTTATATACTCTAAATCAAAAGAAGATGATGAACATTATTGTCTAGGTATCGAAGTTCGTGATTAATTAGAATCCCAACAAGGAAACGAGTCATAAGAATCTTCACATACTTGTCATCATGGATAAGAACACCCCATTCTTGGTCATGATAAAGTGATATTTGAGCCGGACCTACAAAATACAAGGAAAAAAAGATTAAGAAGCAAATAGAAACACGACTAAAATTATTTATATTTCTTTCAATATTGCACTAAAATATACACTGATATATATATTTACTTTTGTTTAGACTAAATGCATCATATATTATAAGGTTGCAATATTACCAGAAACATAGACAATAGAAGTTAGCATATAAGATTTGCCAAAATACCCATTTAATGCTTCTTGTATAGTTTTATCTAACTTGCAACGAAAGCCACAAAGATTGATTACCATTTGATTTGATATGCATATGACAAAAAAAGAAGAAAAAATAAGAACTCAATGAAAGTTCCTAATTATAAACTATTTAATGGTTGAGTTCATTAATTGATTGATGATATAAAAGTTCTATTACCAACTTTGGCTTCTCTTGGCTTTAAGAATGCTTTACTCTCTATTGACAAGGCCAATTATGAGAAGGTGGAAGCTCATACGGCCCCTACCTCCCCCCTCACATCACTCTCGTTTCCCCATGCCCAATTTAATTAGAAAACATTGCACATACACATCATAGTGTAAAAAAAAACATTATATATATCGATGTTAAAGGTAACATAAAAGAACATTAAAATTACAAAGTATATGTTAAAATGAGTCAATCATACATCACATTTGTCAACTACATTATTTCCTTCTAGTCTTTTTTTTTCAAAAGGTCCACAATTCTCATGTTGGCATCTCCTTCTAGATGATCTTCTTCTCTTGATTCAAGTGGTTGTTGATCATGCAAAATACACCTTCGTGCATGTGGCTGAGTAAGACACACATCTATAATTAAAATAGACCAAGTTTATACGTCACACCGTCCATATTATATGAACATAAAAAGTATAATTTCTAAGTCATCTCGTTCATGGT
Source organism: Picea engelmannii (assembly GCA_009831015.1). Taxonomy (NCBI): domain Eukaryota; kingdom Viridiplantae; phylum Streptophyta; class Pinopsida; order Pinales; family Pinaceae; genus Picea; species Picea engelmannii. Next base: position 835,268 of record ML777799.1, on the reverse strand, counting down.
ACCTGGTGTAGTGAACATGGTGGTAGGGTCAACCTCTAGTTGATCATCACCAACATCCTCGAAAATGGGTGCTTCATACATAACATCTTCACGTGCATGCAATAACATTTATAATTATTTTATAATCCATAAAATCTAAACCTTTTTCTAATTAACCATTCAAAATATATTTAACTTGTTTATTTCCTCATTGGCAGTGGAAGTATTATGTGTATTTCCTTTCTTAATTTCAACTAAGCCTTTATAACCCCCTGTCAAGGTGAGTTTTAAATATAGGTCAATGGACATAATGCCATAGTCGATTGATTATATATCATAACATAACATAATTCACTAATGAAATATTTTAAATTATAGTTGAAAAAATCAATAACGAAATCTTTTAAATTTTAGTACTTACATACTTCCCTTTTATTTTAACTTAACTTCATGGGCCAAAGTTTGTGCTACCAACCTTGTCCAATCTAACCTTTGTGGATTTCAAAGTGTCTTTAAACCTATGAAAAGTTTGAAATGCATGTTAATATGATTTAGTCAATCAATTCAAATGCATATTTATAAGTTCAATGTATATTATATTATATTTACCTTTCTAGCTCTCTAACTTTTGGGAAGATTCCCTCTTTTTTCATCTTCTTCTCCTTAGCATCCTCCACTAGCGCATCCCACTCATTTTGGGAATTAGTGCATGACACTCATATTTAGGCTAGTGTAGGAGATTAGTGTGGTAGTTGTCCCACACTACTTTCAAATACTTCTCTTCTATATAATCAACCATCTTTTGGTTAAACACTTTCCTACATTGCTTTCAAATACCTCCCTACCATAGAATCAACATCTTTTGGTTGAACACTTGACCAAAAGGATTCGTCATGTGTTTCACCAACTCTTTTTTCAAACTCTCGCTTGTGTATTTATAACAAGTTCTTATTGTTAGTGTGAAAAAAACAAATTCCTTCTGATGCAACTGTTGATCAAACAAGTTATTCCTTGCCATTTCAATCATATATTATGATTAGACTTATAAGATCATAAAAATATTCATCATTGTATAAAATGAAAATATTGATCAATGTAATTACCATGAATTTTTAATCCCTTTAGCAGGACTAGTTCTTCATCCATGTGTAAAGAAATACACAATTCTCCAATGCTCTTGACAATTATGCCCAATGAGGGAGTCATGTCAACATTGGATGTAGGGTGACCAGAAGGACCAAGAGTAGAGGATAGAGAATTACTAAGTCCAGTAGTAGATAGGGCACCAATAGTAAGCCCAATAGGGGCACTAGCAACAACACTAGGAGTATAGGCATTATCAACAAATGTAGGTGTGCTACTCTCAATGCCCAAGGCATATGATCTCAAGAACGTCTTTAAAAAAACAACTTTATGTGATATATATATATATATATATATATATATAAGGGGTAGTTGGCATAAGACCCCTAGGAATACTCATGAGAAAATATAAACACGCAAGTATCATTGTATTGGATATGTGTTAGATTGTATTTTCTTGTAACAAACATAGATTATGGAGTGATTCTTTGCATAAGGAGTATTTGATGATGCTACCCTACCTTAAGGGTTCTTCTCTCTGTATTCTTGTTTGGTTCATGGTGAGTGATTTGGTATCTTGTATGTTCAAGGGTTTATTTATGAAGTTAAGGGTTATATTCTCTATTATATATTTGAATTTTTACTACAATCACTAAGATGGTGTTCCATACATTAACATATTTGACCAAGTAAACATTCCCAACATACCCCCCTAATATACACTTGCAATAGATGTGGTAAATAGGAAAAATGATTGAATAAACATTATTATAATTTTCGTTTAATGTTAAATATGGTAGGGAATACAATTATGACCATTGTAGTAACAATATCTTAGCCATGACAAGACGTAGACAAGCTCTCAACATAGATTTATTGTGCAAAATTGTAGCCTCCAAAACACCTTCACAAGAACATATCTAGAATTGACAAAAAAACACCATTTTAAATGGACGATCATCATTTGGAATTGTAGCCTCCAAAAACACCTTTGCATGGACCCCTTGGAAACTGAAAAGGAACAAAATCCCTCAATGGTCAAGGAAACTGGGGAGGAAACTAGCAAGGAAACTGACATGAATGGTCAAAGCAAGGAATAAAATCCCACAGTGTTGTCAAAGGGAAATGTCCAAAGAAATGGCATAGAATATGGAAAAGAGCATGATGGCTCTTAAAGTGATTAGAAAAGGTAGTGAGTAAATGTCGAAGATCAACAAGAATGCTTCATATAAGGAAACAAATACAGTTCCACCCCATGTTTCTTGCAAAAGAGAGTCAAATGGAGAGACAACTACTCCAAACACCACAATGTGCAACATAGGATATCCATCATAAAAGGCATCATCCACCATGCACACGTTCAAAAAAATGAGCAACAAAAAAGACTCCCTCAAAAAACTATCTAAAAGACATCACTGTTATGGTCAATCAATCAGACAGAACGATGAGAATTGTCTAATCATATAGTTGATGAAACTAATTAATAATATGTCCTTGAACAAGAGCTCAAATTTCATCTTGAATAATCATAAACCCAACCACAATTGAGTCCCTGTAGAGGGTACCAATCTAAAATACTTGCCATCTATTATTTTTAATCATTGATTTATAAGAAATTTTAGCATACAAATATGTATGGAAATCATAATTTGTATACCTTGATGGAAAATGAGAATGACTCCTCTCTACGATCAGGATGTTGATATCATTGGGATATAGATGGTGAAGACTATGGTTTTAGATAATCAAAAGGTGTAGGATCAAGTTCATGTGAATAAATAGTAGAATCATTAAATTATGCAAATTCAAGTTTTGGCATATCATTGATAATTGAATCAATAGATTGTATAGGATCTATTTCCTGCAAAACAGTAGTAAATGAAGCAGATGGAGAAGGGTCTAGTTCCTATGAAGTAGTGGTTGTAGTGGGATGAGGGTGATTTTCATCTAATGTTGAAGTCTCAAAATATCCAAGGCTTTCTCTAACTATTCTTAACTCAAGATAAATAAGAGTAACAATACCTTGTCCATTTTTACCAAGTCCACCACCTAGATAGCCCATTTTTCGAAGTAATTTGGAACCAATGCATCTAGTATGATACTCAAAATAAAGAGACATATACCCAATGATTCCATGATAGATACTAAAAATCTTATTGCAACATGTTGAGTACTTGTTCCCTCTCCCTTATCTTAGGATCACCAATGTTAGGAGAATATTGCTCAAATGTGGTGACCAATGTGGGATTATATGTAGAAATAAATGCAAGCTTATATTCTTCATTAAAGGGTAAATTTTTTCCTATCAAGTGGTAAACATTGCCACCCAAATTGTCTAGTATGTCTTGCTTCCATTTAAATCATCTAGGAATTTTTAATAAGTATGGGCTTCTTCCAATTCATTAGTATGTAGTGCCTGACACTCAACAAAAGTAGCATACATCTCAAAAAAAAAAAAAAAAATTACAATTTATTAATTCAATCCTCTAAGTGAGCTTTAGTACTTCCCAATGAACGCACTTTTGTACAAGGTTATGAATGAGGCATCATAGGTTCTAGATGGACTTGTACTTTTCTTTCCATTGATCATGAAGTTGGGAGCAAGGTATTTGGATAACTTTATGTCATCATGATGGGCCAAATAATTGCAATAAGATTGTTGAACTCCTCTGTTTAACTTTAAATTTTCAATCCAGGAACGTGTTACTTTGATGAGGTAACATGAACTATAAGTGCAAATTACACGACGGAAACTATCTACTAAAAAAAAACATGCTAATTCTAGAAATGTGGGAACTATTCTATCAATAAGAAGGATGTCAAATATCATCCTATTTAATTTTGTTTCCTTACTCTCCATTTCTTATGGCTCTACACTTTTTCTACCCCAAGTCAAGGGCACCAAGAGCAAGGGGTGTGGAGAGTGTTTAACACTTTATTAGAGAGGAAGAAGATAATAGTTATAAGGATGTCCAATCATCCAACAATGTCAAGGAATTATCACCTCAAATTCATAAGATAAATTGAGATAATGAGCATGGGAGAAGAAGATTGTAATGTAAATAACACAAATCAAATATGCATAAATTTAACAGTTGTAAATAACATGTTATAAAGTGGATGTGCTTGCTGGAAAAACAAAATTGAAATTGCTAAAAAACATAGTTAAAATAATATACTAATGAAATGACGCAAATAAACTAACCCTGTTTGAAATGACATGCCTGAAAACTGAATTGAAATTACTACAAAAAACAAAGTTAAAATCATCTACTAATCTACTAAAATGACATACTTGAAAATTGGTACAAGAAACTAGGAATTCTTGTAGGAAATGGTATATAACAACAAAAAATGATAAAACTAACTAAATACAACTATAGGGATAAAACATAATATCAAACAAAGGTCCCTTCTATATCCTTGAATGGGCCCTAGTTAAGGATTCTACAAGAACTTGGAGAAAACACTGAGATAAATAAATTTGAAAACAAACTTTTTGAAATAGGAGATTAATTCATAACAAAAAATTGCACTTGACAAGTTCGAATACACTAGCTCCAAATAGATTTCTTAATACTCAAGATAACAAGACTAATTAAAGGCTAACCCCTAGCTACTATTTGTAAAAATAGGACTCATCAATCATCCCTTAAATCAATCCTTGATTGAAGGGATCTTGTCTTTAACATACATATAATCAAGGATCCTTGTTTCTAGGGTAAAATCACCTCCTAATTTGATCTTCCTCAATTAGAAAATTGAGTTGAGATATCGCTATATTGGGTATCTTGAGCCATTAAATACTTGGCATGCTTTGGAGAATGAAGAGGGGACACAATCCCTATTTTATCTCAAGTGTAATTTGATGAAGGATTCCCTTGGAATTTGACCCTCTTGACTCAATGGTTTAGTACACCTTTAGAAATCATAAATTTATCAAAATCACAACTAGACTAAGATATATCACACAACTCAATAATTTAATCATCTCATAATAGTCAAATGCACAAATCTAAATAGATTTGTATTAATCATATTCAAAACAAGGCTTTTATTTTACAAGGAAGGATCCATCATCCCCAAAATATGCCTCAAAGTCCATCAATTAGGAGGCCCGTCATTGCCCCCTAGATAAAGATTTTGCACATCCTTGTGCAACCCAAAAAAATTGTAGGTAGATCTTGCTTTCCCTTTTTTTCCTCATTCCTTTTTTTCTTTACATGCTTGTTGACGGGCTCCATAAATTGCATATTTTTATACCATTTTTTCCTACTTTTAACCCCTTTTCCACCTACCTATACCTTGTATCAATCCATTGTTATGCAAGATTTAGAATTAATGCGTTTCCATTACATTTCTTTAATACTTTACATGGATTTATGATTAAACATTAGAAAAATATCATATTTGCATTTATCTTTGAGTTAATTTGCAAAGATGATATGCCAGACAAGTTGTTGTGTAAATTGTGATGTTTCCATGGGGGATGTTTTGGTTCCAATTGCTATAACACTCATTTTCAATTGTTGCAACACTCATTTTCAATTGCTGCAATACTCATTTTTAGTTGTTTCAACTCACCAGAAAACTATTGTGCGCTACAACTCTCATTGATGCAACTCCACATGTGTTGCAACTCGCCAAGGAACTATTATGTGTTGTAACTCTCGTTATTGCAACTACTCCTATGTTTCAACTTGTCCAAGGAACCTTGAGTCATTGGAACAGTGAGCCATATTGTCACATATTTTTCATTTATGGATTTATGGAACAATAATATTAGTCCAAGAAAATCAAAGATACATAAATAATTGTGCAATTCCAAGACAAAATATTAGTTTGAATGGTGTTACACATCAAAATACCATATTTGTGTATCTCACCCTAAGTGTTGCAAGTGTCATAAAAGTGTCGTATGCACCTTGGTAAGTGTCACAAGTGTCATCAAGTGTCGTATGCACCTTACTAAGTGTCGCATGCACTTTTATATGTGTTTCTATGTGTTTTAACCCCTTAAAACCATCAAAGAACATTTGTCATGATCCCCAAGTCATATTGGAGGAAGAAACCCATAATTTCAAGGCCAAAAATACACTTTTTACTTAGAAAATTGACCATTTTTGGGGATTTTTGAAGGGTGCTACACCATAGGGTAGCACTCCCCTAGCCATGCTAGGGGAGTGATACACCATAGGGTAGTTCCCCCCTTAACTTATTTAGGGACCATTGATCTAGGATCAACGCTCTGTCTCTAACTATAGGGGAGTGTTGCTTTTAGTTAGAGGAAAATTTGGAGAATGCCGTCTCTTTCTAAGGGCCAGTTCTTGGAGATGAGGTTGGTTTGGATCGAATGCTATCCTATGGCACTATCCTAGGATCAGATCCTAACCTAAATGAGTCATATACTCAACTAATCCCCAAATATACTCATGGTTGTTGTGCCTCTCAAGCCTATATATTGAGGGATTTCCAAGGTGAAACACACATAGACATAGATATCAAACTTATGATCTTGGGATTCATGCAAGGCTATGGACAAGGAGTGCTTAGAGGAGTTGCAGCTAACATCTTTGTGGTCTGTAAATTTTCTTGGTTCTCATTTAATATACTTGGCCTATTTCCTTCAAGTGTATGTTTTCATGTGCTTGTCTATTGTTCCTTCCATATTTGTAGATGAATTTGTTTGATATAATATTATAGAGTAAGATTTCTTTGTTTCTCTTTGTTTTCTATTGCAGGAATCAAGTTGCGCTAATGAGTTTGGAGATCAAAGCTTGGATTCAGAGTAGCAATGACAAACTTCGAAAAAAGGTGCATCACACTCTTTCTTCTTCTCTCTTTCTGATTGATCGAACTGAATTCGAATGGATGCTAGTGTCCATTTGTAGTGTTTATGTCTTCGTATAGGGGTCTGTAATCCAAGGGAAAGTTCACCTGTCCGTAGGGGAATATTTCTGTAATAGAAATTGATGACTCCACTGGGGACGAACATTGATTTGTCTTTCCTTGGATCATCTGAACCTTTGCCTAGTTTGATGTTGTTTGGTTGATTGTTTTTTATCCTTCCATCTTCCCTTTATTTCATCAAGCAATAGTCATAGTTACCAAGCCAATATCTGTTGAATTTTTTCTTTTATATGCTTATTTTCAAGCATCTATAGGACTAGCGCTCCCCTAGAGTGGCTACCAGGGCGTTGGTTATCTGATCAGTTCTCCTTAGTGGTCTCTTAGGGAGTGTTACAACACTCTGTCACTTTGTTTTAGGGAGCGTTGATCTCTTGTTTTGAGTAGATCCAAGAGAATCTGTCGTGTTTTACTCAACCCTTTGTTGGAGGTATTTTTCCTAGAGTCTATAATTTTTCTTGTGACTTTTTTTAGGTTGAGGATATGGATCCTTATCACTCTTTTCATTGTCTTGTTTGAGCTTTCAAACTTTTCCAAATTGCGAGATTGATTCACCTTGTTTCTTCTTGGTTTCATCTAGGTCATGCAAAATTTTATGGTTATTTAACCGATTGAAAAGGTCTGCAAAAGTTTGTTGGTATTAAGTTACTTTCCAAATCTTTCCTCTTTGAACGATTTGAGAATTTATTCTTACCACAACCTAGCTTAGATTTCTCTTTCTTGCTACTTGTTTTGTCAAGACAGTTGAGTGATTCTCTTTCTCCTTATCAATTTTTGGATTCTTCTCTGAACTTTCTTGTATCCCTTGAATGCTTGTTGATTGTTGAGTCCTTGATTGAGTGATTTATCATACTTTTTCATTTAGTTCCCATTATCTTGTGAGTGCATAATTTGTTTGAGATCCTTTTTGCTTCGTGTCTTTTGTATCTACATTAATCTCTTTCATTTTGATTGAAAGTTATGGAGCATTAAAATATTTGCATTTTCTTTCTTTATATATTAGAATCAAACAAAGAAGATAGTTGTGTTTTGTTGATGGACAAATTTGAATGCCGTCAACTGGAAGAATAAATCTGGTCCGRGGTTGTCTAAATAACCCAAGTCGTTTGGTGTAACCTATTCTGATGGGTTTAATGGCTCCGTTAGCCAACTAGGGTCCTAAAGATAGAAAAATAAAATAAACTAACTAAAGAAAAGATTCTAACAATCGACACAATAATTACAAATATTTATCTAAGAATGTGAATATACAAATGATTGTTTGATAAAGTTTATGAATCAAATATGAACAACACTTTTTTTTGTCTTTTTTTTTTTAAAGATATTAAACGAATAAATACTAAATGAATACGATTAAAACAATGACACAAAAACAGTGAAATCTAATTAATGTGATCATTGTTTCATTCATAAACAACTTAACTAAATAACACACATAATAACTTGTCGCTGATCAACAAAACTGTTATTATCTTTCTGTGTTGTATGAGCTCCTGCATGTACTATTGTTAAGGGAAACCTATAACATAACAATAATAGCACTTCCAAAATATATTCAAAGAAGTATTTGATATTGGAGTAAATTAATAACAACAGGAAGACAACTAATTAAAAATCATGTGATCTTAAGATAATCAATATTTAAGAACGAAAGAAAACTCAATTCTGAGTATTGATATTATCCATCATTTAACATTAGAAATAAATTCCACAATAATCAAATGATCTATTGATCACACATTAAAAATGGAATAAGAAATTATGGAGAGCATATAACATTTAACAGTATGAAAACACCATATGATGACAAGCTAAAGCTAAAATCAACCATAATAATATTCTCATAATATAACAGTAATGAAAGAACGAAATGGAATAAACATCACACAGGTCTAAAGTCAAAGATGAATTGCTTTCTCATATTCTTTCTCAAAATCACATGCCCATATTGTAGTCCTGGAAGAATTTTTAAGATAATAGACTCTTAAAGATTGAAAAAATTAATACATAAATGATAACAATTAACCATGTATTGATAAAAAAGACTAAAGCTAATTTAAATCAATGCATAATCAATTACTCAAAGAATATGAATATATTATAATGAAAATAAAACCATTTTACTTACAGGACAAAATCCATTAAGCAACCTGGAATTCCATATTCTTCTTTGAAAATACTCGTCCATTCTCCCAAAGATTCCAACCATACATTACTCCATTTGAAAAGAAGAAAAGTTTACAAAAGAGAAATGATTAAAATCCTCCTCTCAATTTCTTCGATCTTTTGGCTCTGAACTTTCTCATATATTTATACAATGAATGAACAGTCTAGGCGTCACTATTAATTTTCGTCACCTGAAATTTGCCTCGTAAAGAGACATCAATATCTCTCAAATCGTGCATTTTTGGGGGAAAATTTCTACTTTGAAGGTAAATGGGTCCATTTGGGTTCTGAGTTTTCAACCGTTTCTTCAAATTCCTCATGGTTTGGCTGCAATCAGTTCTGCAAAATCGTCTGTTTGATCTTGACGCCTTTCCAAATTTTCTCTGTTGTTGCTCATAAAATTATTTGTAGCAATCCAAAATTATTTTGGATCAATCATCTTGAATGTATTTGGATACTAAAATCAAGTCATGATCAGATCCGTATCAAATATTTGATAATAAAAACTTGTGAAACAAAAAGAAACCTAAATTAATAACCTAAAAATTGTGAATAAAACAAAATCTAAAAAAATAAAAAATGAATTTAAACTAACTATAACTTATAAACAAACATTGTTTATAATTTTCTTTCAAATATGATCTTAAAATTCTAGAAGCTTCAAGTTAATGGAGAAGAAAAAAATATTAATTTTGGTTTTTTACAAAATCAAACAAATGATAGATAATTCTTTTATTATTATTATTTTGAAATGAGATGCAAAATGAAAAAATAATTTAATTAATTAATATCACCAAATGATTTTATGAAAATGAGAAACCAACCAAGATATTATTTGATGAAGTATTGAACCCATTATTGAAAATAGTCAAACTTGCTAATGAACAAAAGAAAGAACACATAATCATAATTTAAACGAAAGTAAACAGTTGATAAAAATTAACGTTTTTGTTTAAATTGAGATTTTTGTGCTCGTTTCAAACTTTTGACATATACTCTTGTAATGAATGTCTTATACTATAGTGATTGTCTTAAGTTTGTCTCAAAGCAAGCCAAGGTATGGAACTATTTGAAAAGGTTGATTCTGTAGCTCATTATAATTATCAAGATTCTAATGGGGGCCCTTTAAATTTTGTAAAAATTTAGGGGGAGTTGTTGGGGCCCAACAAATGGTGACTTGCTGGGTGAAGCAATTATCTCTGATCTGGTAAGATTTCATCTCAGGAAGAAAATAATAAGACTTATAAAAGGATTTAAGCTCCCTGAAATAAATTCACTCTGAGACCATATAATATTAAGATAAGCTCAATGTTATAACCAGACAATAGAATTTTATTTGCAAAGGATTATAACCTAAAATAATGTCTTAATCAAGGTGTCACAATGTTTATAAAAGAACTTCAATATCGTTGACAGAGCCACTGCTGCTAGCAGGTGTCCATAGCCTCGACAGGGATGTCATTTAACCCACTCAAATGCTTTAATCTCATCCAATAGTTGTATCCGCATGATGTATACTTCCATAAAAGTTAATTTAAAAACATATATGTGCTACCTCTCAACCCGACATTGCTTTTTTGCCAGTTGGCCTGTTCAGTACCCCGACAAAGTTGTCTTGGTATCATGTGTGCATTTACCCGCTGTCAGCGAGCCCGTTCAGTACCCCGACGAGTTTACACACACTTCCCACACATATGTGTTTTCAACCCTCTTATGCCACTTTTAAATAATAATACAATTATAGATTTCTTGATGACAAAGAGAGCGGGGTGATATTGAAGGTTAATTGCAATACAAGTGAATAGTTTATTTATTTTCTTTCAAAACTAGAAGTTTTATCATGGTTTAGATATTTTAGATTTCCTTTAAGAAATCATCTAGAGAATGGGGAAGCTCTTAAAAGTGATTCCTTAAGAATATGGACGGCGTAAAAAGTTTAAAGATCATCGTAATTCTCAAATATTTAAACCATATCTCTGGTGTAATACTCTGACAAAGACAATTTGAAGACAAAATGAAAGTGACAATTGACTTAAAAATCAATTGTCTGGGCTATATCTTAATATCAGGACCTCTTTGAAATATTTCAATTTGCTTGAAAAACATAAGTCTTAAAATAAATGCTTCCTTCGACAATAGATTTTTGATCAGAAATATATTGATTCAACAAGAAAGATAAGAATAAAACTCATTCAAAGAAATCAAAGAAAAAAAGAAACACACAACAAACCAGATCAAATTTTGTTAATGGGATTCAAAATCAGAAGTACACAAAATCAAAACAACAAAATAAAAAATTTCAGGAAACGATTTTCGCCAAAGATAAACTTGAGATTTTGGATCCACTAGCATCTTACTGTAAAATAAATGAAGACTAAATCATATAAAATATCATGTGCGAGCAATTTCTTTTCTTAAGATAGTGATGCATGAGATGCTACTTTGACCAAGCATTATTATTAAAAATAAAAGAGACTAAAAGAAAATAGAAAAATCCTTATTAAAATGAGTGCAGTCCTACTCGTGGCACCTTGGGTTAGGGTTGAATTGATAGTTCAAATTTACTTATCTCTTTAATTTCCATTTAAAAATTTTCATGATAATACTACGTTTTTTAAAAGAAATATTCAATGCAAAGTAGAGAGAAAAATATTTAAAGTGGACTTCCCTGACAACATTCATATTATGGTTCTCTTGGTGTACCCACTTGTGTTCATAACTGCATTATTACAAAAAGAAAAATTGAGAAATAAAACTAAAGGAAACCTACTCCTAAACCTACTCTAAACTACTAAATAGATCAAAATGCTAAGTAAAATCGTATTTCCAGTGTAGCCACAAGAGCATCTTCAATCCTGCAAGGCATAGAAAGTCGAAAATCAGAATAAAATAATGTAGTGTTTGTAGATACAAAAGAAATATGTCATGCTTACCTCCTATATATTATTTTAAAAACAAAACAAGCACGACCTTACCATTCTTTTGAAACTTCTTGATGTATGAATCCTCCAACCATTCTGCAATCTTGTCATGATATGGGTCATAATGGCATGGAAGAGTATAAGTAAGTTTGGAAAACTTGTCATTATTATAGGGACCTGACATAACCATCAACCAAGGCTGAAGTGCCCCATCCTCCTGACAATTCTCCAAGTGTTCATCAATTTCTTCACATAAAGGATCTAAGAGAATCATGTTATGCTTACTTCCTAGATATTTAGGTAAAAACAAAGCAAGCACAACTTTATCTTTATTATGAATATTTTTCATATACGAATCTTCAAGCCAATCTAAGATCCTGTCATAAAAAATAGGATGCAAACTATGAATTTGATGAAATGGATATATCAATGGGGAACACATCATAAGAGGATTCATGACATCAGTTAGATTATTGGTTTGAATGCTTCCTTTGATGATATTGATCATTTCAAAATGTGAAGCATAAACATTAAAATTCGAACTAATCAAAGGACGAATATGCAATGTAGAATATTCGATCTCCATAAGGACGAGTGCATTTTCTTTCTCATCAATAAATCATGTAAAATCATTTTGCAACATGTCATTTTTCCATGCGAGTGACAAAAGTGAAAGAGCATCAAATCCAACTTCATAAATGTTGTGTTTCGAATTAACTTCACCAAATTTTGGCATATCGAAAAGATTTGATTATGATGGCAAAGAGTAAGATATTATGGGTAAAGTATCAAGTCCACCAAAATCTAAGAAGAGATCAGGATATAACGAGTAAAAGGAATCATAAATGAGCACATGAAAAGAATATATTGAGCTATGATATTTAACAATGGTATTCTCAAGACATTCCTCTTTACTTTTCTTAAAACTTTCACTCTGTTTTGGTGATAAATTCTTCAACATAATATGATCATCTAAATTTGTCTCATGTATGATAGATAATTCAAAACTTTCACGAAAATCGTCTGATATTTCTTATGGATAAGGTATGATTTGTAGATGAGGGTTTAAGGTTTCTTCTTCCAATTGCAGATCTACATCTCTAATCAGTTTCATAGGAATGTTAGAATGCTTAAGATCATTTTCATCACCTAAGTGTTCTTTAATAACAGAATTTAAGTACTGATTAGATATAGAGTTAGAAGAAAAAGGACATTCACCTTGACCCAACATCAAATATTCTTCCACGATGTTCGAGGAATGAGTATACAATGATTCAAAGGAAAAACCAATTTGATTTTCAGTAAGAACATTTTCAATAGATTCTACCTCCCTTGCTTGTTCAAAAATTTCGAATGGATTCCTCTCATCCTGCAAACAAAATTCTTCTCGCCATTGAGTGATAGGATTTGCAACCAATTCATCATTCACGATTAAATGTGACTAGATGAAAGGGATGCAAGCATCATAGAGGATATTTAGTACAAATGACATGTCATCAAGATTAAATTTACAGAGAACATGATAGATTCTTGTTGAAAAGTCTTCTAAAGATGAATTTCCATTGATTAGTAAAGTCTGAAATTCTTCACATAATTGATTGTAATCATAGTTTTCAAAATCATCTAAAAATTCATCTACAAATTGAAACCAATCAATAATGTGATATGCGGGAAAAGACCCAAACCAATGTTTAATCTGACCCCTAAAAGTAAAAACAAACAATCTGCATAAAACCTTTAAATCATAAATATCATGCTTGATGCATTTACACCAAAACTTGTTAATGTGGTCTTTTGCAGATACATCCCTCCCACCATCAAAGGTGAGTTTGGAAAAGCGAGAGACTGTCTCGTTGGGAATATCAGGTAATCATAAGTGAAAAGCATGTTCCAACACAATGATTTGGGAAGCCATGGGGAATCAAATACATTCAAAACAAAGACTCCTACAAGGCTAACTTGTCTGTCTAGACTACCTTCTAGTGCATTCAAGATGACACGGAAGAAAAATCTATAAATATGGAATTATGACATGCTGAGGGGTAAAACATTTAATCATTAAATTTACCTTGCCCTCCTTCTAGCTCCATTTGTTGATGAACAAATTTGACATGTCGTCAAATGGAAGAATAGATCCGATTCGGGGTTGTCTAAATAACCCAAGCCGTTTGGTGTAACCTATTATCACTCCAAGAAACTCCTTAGGGTTGTAGGCTAAGAATGCTTGGTAACTTAAGAATATGGTAGATTTTGTATGCTTGGAACAATAGGATAACTCAATAGCTAATGAAAAGGACCACTTCATACATTCGAATAAGACAATGCTTTTAGAACTCAATGATCAGACAACAAAGTTTAAATAGGATATGAATAATACTAGTCTAGATAACCAAATACACAATGTGCAGGGTCATACAAGATAGCAAGAAAACCTTTAGTTCAAGTTCATGAGATTAATAAGAAGATAACAGTTCTTAGAAGCTGAACTAAACTGAAATAAAGTACAGAATGATGAAAGTATGAGAAATTTTGTCATTGAAAACAAAAGAGGACTGTGATTCTATCATGAATAAAGAGTCTAGTACAATAGCCAAAAAATGTCTCCTAGATTGCCTCTAGTGCTCCAAATGTCTTTGGCTTTATAGCCTTACAAGATGAAATCTAGATCCTTGAAAGATGGATCAGATTTACTAAAAATAGTCAAATTAAAACAGATACAAGAAGTGTAGGATGAGATCCTATAAAAATGGATCTAGAATACTAAAAATGGAAAATCAAAACAAAATAGGAAAAGGTCCTATCTAATGATCTCTAAGAGTAGTAGATTACTGATGAAGTGCAGTTTTAGCCTTCCAAGGCTGTTTGATTTGGTCCTTCAAAGATAAAATTCGAATTGGATGATGTGTCTTCAAACCCCTGATATTATGCCTTTGAAAAGATGTCAAATGTAGTTGAAAAACCTCTTTTTGACCTTATCCCTCAAAACTAGCCTTTGAATAAGACTTGATAATTCAACAACTGTCCATTTGAAGTGGTTTCAAACCATTCAAACCCAAAAAATCCCGATCTGGGCAAAAATTCGGCTATTCTGGCCGTGACAAGATTTCACCAGCTAATTTACCCGAAAATCCACTCCTTAGCTAGTGAAAGACGGAGCTTTCACCAGCTAACTAGCAAAATTCAAGACGGGTTAGCTGGTGAAAGCGCAGATTTTTAAAAATCAAATTTCTCAGTCATGGAGAGTCCGTTTTGCATGCTTAAATAGTCGATCGACATCTAAAAATCCTAAGATTTCCAATGGTTCTTTCAAATATGCATTTGGAGCCTAGGAAGCTAGCCAAATGTTCCCTACAAAATTAGACATCATTCTTTCAAAAATTCCAGTGCATTTTTTTATCGCTAACATAACCTATTATGACGGGTTTAATGGCTCTGTTAGCCAACTAGGGTCCTAAAGATAGAAAAATAAAATAAACTAACTAAAGAAAAGATTCTAACAATCGACACAATAATTACAAATATTTATCTAAGAATGTGAATATACAAATGATTATGAATAGTTTATATACAGTTTACAAGATTTGCATGAAATCTTGCGAAAATGATTGTTTGATAAAGTTTATGAATCAAATATGAACACCACTTCTTTTTGGATTTTTTTTAAAGATATTAAATGAATAAATACTAAATGAATACGATTGAAACAGTGACACAAAAACAATCAAAGCTAATTAATGTAATCATTGTTTCATTCATAAACAACTTAACTAAATAACACACATAATAACCTGTCGTTGATCAATGAAACTGGTATTATCTTTCTGAGTTGTATGAGCTTCTTCCTGTACTGTTGTTAAGGGAAACCTATGACAAAACAATACTAGCATTTCCATAATACATTCAAAAAAGTATTTGATATTGGAGTAAATTAATAACAATAGGAAGACAACTAATTAAAAATCGTGTGATCTTAAGATAATCAATATTTAAGAACGAAAGAAAACTCAATTCTGAGTATTGATATTATCCATCATTTAACATTAGAAATA
>ML777799.1:766540-812683 GCA_009831015.1 Picea engelmannii | reverse complement strand
GGGGGGGGGGGGGGGGGGGTCCGGAATACCACCCATCTCGAAAAAACCGCTTTTCTCATTTTTTCACCTATTTTCGCTTGTTCAACATGTCTTCGTCCGAGGCCGTTTCTGGGAAAATGAAAACGAATTTTAAGAAACCGAGAGATTTTTTTCTACGCAACGGGATGAAGAACAAAAATCTCTCTCAGTTTTTTCACAGGTGCCAGGAGCAGGGAGAATCAAATCCATCTTCAAGGCTCTTTTTTTTTTTTTTTTCTTTAGATTTTCACTTTTCCGTTACAGTCCTAATTTTGCGGGAGATATTAAGGCCATATGGAGGAGAATTTGGAAAAACAGAAGGAGGTTTTTTTCCATAACATGCCCATATACAATAACCTCCTTCATTTTTTCCCCAAGTGTCAGCGTTGAAGATAAAAAGATGTCTGTTCGGACCCCTTTTTTGCAGAAATTAGGCCCGTCTTTCATGGCAGACAGTTCCAGATTTTTGGGGATTTATGGCTATTTTTGGCCGAGGCGGTTGAAACCAAATTCTGAAACTTATGGGGAGGTATATCCTATTTATTCAGAGTATTTTAATGTAAAGAGGTTCGACCTGGAGGTATGAGAGAGGGGAAGATAATCTAGAAACACTTTCTGTTTTGTCAAGATGATCAACGGGTTGAAGTGATTTGGAATGAATATTAAGACACTGGATTTCCAGATTCTTGTGTCATGATTCGTGGTGAAGTTTTCTGATGTAAACTATCATTTTCATGTTTTCCTCATATTTTTTTCTTCCATCATTGTTTATAAGAAAAATATAATTAGTATTTGTCTTGTACACCTTGATTTGGCTTAAAGCAATGTTTATGTTTTCTTCTGCAAATTGAATGTAGAATTCATATGAATGTTGCTTTGCATTTGAGATGATTCTTAACCCATTCTTTTTTTCCATCTTACAAAATATTGAGATCCACTATCATGGCTGCCTTGCCTGGTTACCAATGTTCTTAGTTATTTATTCATTCATCAATTTTAACTTGTTGACTCCATTCCACCCAATGGCCTTTTCCTCTGTTGTCAACCAAACCCTCATCTAAATATTTCAAAAAACCCCAACCCCATGATTTCATAGCTATCCTAACATATATTCCATACAAACCAAGTTAAAGCAAATAGAGAGATCCCTCTCTGAGTCTTGGAGGGATAGATCCAAGACTCGAAGTGGTTTTGATGTTGCCTCTGTGACTGCCATCACAGCCTTGGGAAAATTACAGAGTGCTAACAATACCAATTCCATGTCTCACCATACTTTTTCATCCAGTCAAAGAATGCTCTTACTGCCTTCACATCACATTCTTGGTGCTTGTCGAGTCAATCCTACCAAGTCAATTGTCATGCCTCATCATGTTCAAGGGAAGTTTCACTTCAAACCATTCATTTGCAGTACTAGCACTTTCATTTTCCTGTGTTATTCCATACTCATTCAATTCACTAGATCACATCACTTTCCTATTTCAGTTTCGTGTCGATGACGGGGGATACATCAAGGCCCTCCTTCGACAAGTCTTTTCCTGTCGAATTCAACACATCATCTAAGAATTATACTTAGAAACTAATTAGTACCTTGGGACCTGCATGCCTCAATGACATATCTCCTCGCCTCTGGGTTTACATCATTTACCTTTGATCGAATGATTCCACGAATGTTAGATTTCAACTCATTTATTCACATTTGCTAGAATGTACTAGGGTACCTTGGGATTCATTGATACCATTAGTGATTTCCCTCGCACTTGTTAACAATTTACATCAATGAAGGGTTATCAAGTAGTTTATATCATGTTTGAAATAAAATCATCTATTCACATGGCTATATTTGTACCACATCAGGATTAGGACGAAGACCCTGGGTTGGGAGATCACTCTGTTATCTACTTTTCCTAGGTTGTGAAGGAGATCATTTGAGCATATTGATATATATATTGTCACATAGATCCATTTTTTATTAATTTGTGGCTATGTTTTGTCATCTTGTAGCTTCACTGTGTATTTTTTGTTGCTGAGATCAGTTCATGTCATGGAGGTATGGATACACATTGTATCTTTGGTGGCCATATCCTAAGTCAATATTTTTCATGGATCTATAGTGTATTGGTCGGCGATCGTGCTTTGATTCATCTCGTATTCCAAGCATAGGTATGTCTTCCTTGGAAATGGAACATATATTAATATTGTTTGATGATTGTTTGCAACTCCCTCTAGGTTCTCCCACTCCAACACCCTTGCTTTGAATAATTTGTAAAGTGTTTCGGCCATCATTTTCTCTTCTAACCTCACACTTTAGGGGGAATATATTACACATCAAAATACCACATTTTCATATCTCACCCTAAGTGTTGCAAGTGTCGTCAAGTGTTGTATTCACCTTACTAAGTGTTGCATGAGAATTTCTTTGTTTTTCTATGTGTTTTAACCCCTTGAAACCATCAAAGAACATTTCCCATGATCCCTAATTCATATTGGAGGAATAAACCCATCATTTTAAGGCAAGAAACACACTTTTTACTTGGAAAATCAACCATTTTTGAGGATTTTTTGAAGGGTAGCCCCGCCGTGGCCATGCTGGGGGAGTGCTACCCCATAGGGTAGTTCCCCCCTTACCTTATTTAGGGATCCTTGATCTCGAATAAACACTTTGTCTCTAACTATAGGGGAGCATTGATTTTGGTTAGAGAAAAATATGGATAATATTGCCTCTTTCTAAGGGCCAAATCTTGGAGATGAGGTTGGTTTGGATCAGATGTTATCCTATGGCACTGTCCTAGGATCATATCCTAAACTAAAAGAGTCATATCCTCAATTAATCCCCAAATCTACTCATGGTTGTTATGCCTCTCAAGCCTATATATTGAGGGCTTTCCAAGGTGAAACACACATAGACATAGATATCAAACTTATGATCCTGGGATTCATGCAAGGGTCTATATGAGGAGAGCTTGGAGGAGTTGCAATTGAAATCATTTGTGGTCTATAAGTTTTCTTGGTTCTCATTTAATATACTTAGCTTATTTCCTTCAAGTGTATGTTTTCATGTGCTTCTCTACTATTCCTTAGATCTTTGTAGATGAATTTGTTTGATCTAATCTTACAGAGTAGGAGTTCTTTGTTTCGCTTTGCTGCATATTGCAGATATCAAGTTTCACTAAGGAGTTTGAAGATCAAAGCTCAGATTGGGAAAAAGGAGGACAAACTTTGAAACAAGGTGCATCACACTCTTTATCCTTCTCCCTTTATGATTGATCGAACTGAATTTAAAGGGATGTTTGTGTCCATTTGTTGTGTTTTTGTCTTGGTATAGGGGTCTGTAATCCAAGGAAAAGTTCACCTATCCACAAGGGAATATTTATGTAACAGAAATTGACGACTCCACTGGGGATGAACATTGATTTATCTTTCCTTGGATCATATGAACCTTTTCCTAGTTTGATCTTGTTTGGTTGACTATTTTTTGAGCCTTCCCTCTTCCCTTTGTTGTGTTTTTTTCTTGGTAAAGGGGTCTGTAATCCAAGGAAAAGTTCACCTATCTGCAGGGGAATATTTTTGTAATAGAAATTGACGACTCCACTGGGAATGGACATTGATTTATCTTTCCTTGGATCATCTGAAGCTTTTCCTAGTTTGATCTTGTTTGGTTGACTATTTTTTGAGCCTTCCCTCTTCCCTTTGTTTCATCAAGCAGTAGTCATAGTTACCAGGCCAGTCTCGTTGAATTTTTTCTTTTTTATGCTTATTTTCAAGCATCTACAGGACTATCACTCCCAAGAGTGACTACCAGGGCATTGGTTATATAATAAACACTCCTCAATGGTCTCTTAGGGAGCACTGCAACACTCTGACACTTTGTTTTAGGGAGTGTTGATCTCTTGTTTTGAGTAGATCTAGGAGAATCTTCCTTATTTTGCTCAGTCCTTTGTTGGAGGTATTTTTCCCAGAGTGTGTACTTTTTCTTGTGACTTTGTTTAGGTTTAGGATATGGATCCTTATCACTCTTTTCATTGTCTTGTTTGAGCTTGCAACCTTTTCCAAATTGTGAGATTGATTCGCCTTGTTTCTTCTTGGTTTCATCTAAGTATTGCAAAAGTTTTTGGTTATCTGACTTATTGAAAAGGTCCGCAAAGGTTTGTTGGTCTTAAGTTACTTTTCAAATATTTCCTCTTTGAACGATTTGAGACTTTATTCTTACCAAAACCTAGCTTAGATTTCTCTTTCTTGCTACTTTTTTTCTCAAGACAATTAAGTGATTTCGCTTTCTCATTATCAATTTTTGGATTCTTCTTTGAACTTTCTTGTATCCCTTGAATGTTTGTCAATTGTCGAGTCCTTGATTGAGTGAGTTATCATACTTGTTTCTTTCAGTTCCCGTTAGCCTTTCAGTGCATGTTTTTTTTTATATCATTTTTTGCTTCGTGTCTTTTGTATCGCATTCGACTCTTTCATTTTCATTGAAAATAATAGAGTGTTAAAATATTTGAATTTTCTTTCTTTATATATTAGAATCAAATAAAGAAGATAGTTGCATTCTTTCTTTTGGGTAGTGTAGTAGATTTCATTTAGAAAATTGAATTTGGGAATTGGGTGTTTTTGGAAGTTGAACCTCTTCTCCATCTTGTATGTAGGATTCATTGAAGAAAAATATTTTCATCTCATTATTCTGCATTGTTTTGGAGTCAAGTATAAAACATCATAAGTTTCACTTTCACACCCTTGAGTAAACAACAACCCTAAAATGAAGCGCTTATAAAATTGATCAAAAATATTTATATTATCTAGTAGCAAACCTACATTAGCTTAAAGTGTAGGGATTTGGAATAGGTTGTGAGGATAACTTTCCAAAGCCATCAGAAAAACATACAATCTTGTGCTAGGGAGAGGTAAATCCAATTGTTTGTATAAGCATAGTCGGGATCCCCCTCTCACATACGGGTTAAACACTAGTTCACGTGCGAGAAAGTAACAAATATTTCCCCTTTGAAGATTAACCCACATAGCGGAAATATTGTATATTGGGGGTTCTTCCTGAGAAACAACTGGTTTCATTTGGTCTCGAAACTTCTTGAATCTTGAATCCATTCGGGATCCTCGGTAGTATTATGGTCCACTTGTCTTCATTTCTCTTGAAGAATTTCAGACTTGTTATCCTACCCATACGATCGTTCTCGGTTGTTGACTGTACCCGCCCGAAGGCTGATCGTGAGTTGGTAACCTTAATGGCCTATATCTGTAGGGTTGATATACAAGGTGACGACGAAGGGAAGTCTTCTTCATACTTGGGTTAGACGTTGTTCAAACTCACTCGGGCTCCTTGAAGGGTAAACCCACGGGTAAAACCATGTGGACACTTGAACCAAGGCATAAGTTTGTTAAGAAGGTCACCCACATAACTGATTCACCCACTTTATCCCATCCCCTTTCTATATTGATCTCGAGATGTTGGATTTCATCACCAACTAGTGGTTTCGTTGTGGGAAGGTTTGTTTGATTGTTTTCTTCTTATATTTGTAGTGCGTGCTATTTTTTTTCCCTAGTGGACCTTAGGTCGAGTCAGTGTCAATGGAATCAGTTCCTGGGCATACCAATGAAGGAACCCCTTTTCCCGGGGAACCTTTTGTCTTTCCTTCTTTTGTAAACATTGGTCCTCCATGCATTGCCACACTGAGTCTTCCAAGACTCACCATCGGGTTATCGGTTTGGTTTCTCCCCACTCAGGTGATCTCAAATTTTCCCAGTGCTTCGAATGCACCTAATACTTTAGATGTAAGAACACCACCCACAGATCAACCTCATGTCAACCTTTCTCCTTATTCAATCATCATGTCTCCTTCCCTTTCTCCTTCTTCGCCTAGTGAAAGCTCTAAATAAATTAGACAGGTTGATCAGAAGAAGAAGAAACATAAGGAGAAGAAAAAGAAGAATCAGAAAGAGATCAAGCCTCCAACTGCATCAGGTCATGTTGAATCCGAGCAACCAACTATTGTTGATCGTACTCATAGTGTTGATAAATTCAACAAGTCTAAAACAAAGAATCCTAAACCCAAATTACCTTGTAGGCTTTGTAAGGGTGAGCACTTTCTGAGGGATTGTCATGGTCTCCCCAAGGTCTTAGAAATGTGGTCTTCCATGTCATCGTCCCCTGCAGGACATGTTGGTGACACCTCATCAGCTAGTGACGTTAAGGTTGGTAAGAAGAATATAACCGTCAAATTTCCTTGTAAGTTATGCGAAGGAGATCATCACTCTCACTGTTTCCCAAGTATGGACGAGGCTTCTTATCTTTTGGAAAAGCTTCAACTTCCAACTGGTTATCGTAAGATTTCCTCCAATGTACAAATGACAATGAAATAATTCATCAAGTTTTTATTTCATTTTTTTTAATTGTATTTTTATAATTTCCGTAGTGTATGATTTAATTAAATAATTTAATCTATTTTCTTTTTATATTTATAATAGATTGATTTCTTCTTATTAGTTTAATTAATTTATTTAATTCATGTTTTATGTGTTGATATAGAATAATATCAACACTTGGTTCTATGGAGGCATGGCTCACTCCAATAGAATAGAGTGTTGTGTAGCTTAGGTAGTTTTCTTTAATTTCTCTTTGTGTGATTTAATTATGTGAGTTGTTAATCATTTGTTGTGTGATTCAATTCATTTATGTTGTTAATTATTCAAGAAGAATTGTATTTATTCATTTATGCAATTGATTATTCACATAAGATTGTATTTCATTATGTGATTAACACAATGATTGCAATTGTTGTTAGGAGTAATGACAAGGATCATCCTGGGAAGGATTAGGCTCTGATTTTGAGGACTTAGTTAATTTCTTTTTCAGCAAGTAGTTAATCAATTTTCTTTCAACATGTGTGATTTATTTTCAGCAAGCATGGTGTGAATTTCAATTTCTGCAAGAGTAATTTAGAGTTTAAATTCTACAATTAGTTTTACTGCACATAGTTGGGGTTTCTTCGGGAAATAATTGAGTCATATTCTTGATACCTGCAACTGGTGCATATTTCCTTTCCAACACAATAGTTTGTATATTTACTTTTCTGCAAGTGTGACATTTACTTTCTTGTTTGTGTGTTTACTTTCCAGCAAGAGTGATTAACTTTCATGTATGTTTTTTTACTTTCTTGCAAGTGTTATATTTCAATTCCTACACGTGTGATTTACTTTCCACAATTTGTTGAACCTTGCCAAAGATTGAGAATTATCTATACTATGACCACAAAAATAATCATTGATACCATGACTACATATCAAACCAATGGGAGAGTAAAGTGTAGCTTCCATATACAGTTCATGGCAACTTAGAAGTTCCATACAAGCCCCGAATTGATAATTAAATGCAAATTCTTTTTAGTTGTCTTTCTAAGAAATTAGAAAGGTAATTAAAAAGCCCGCCATTTTTTGCACAATTGCCAGGGAGTTTCCAAAGATGCAATTACATTCTTTCATTGGTTTGAAATTCATTCTAGCATTTTGATTCTTTCATTGATTTGAAATTCATTGTTGCATTTTCATTCTTCCATTGGTTTGAAACTTGTTCTTACATTTCTTTCCATAATTGGTTTGAAATTCATTATCATTCTTGCATTGGTTTGAATAGAATTTTTTTATTGTTTTCACACATGATATAAAGGTTATTTAGATACATTGATTGAGTTATGATTGAGTAACCAAATATTTTTTGTGGTGTATTAAGAGCCACCCATAGTACTAATATCTCTTTTGCAAGAATCCTGGCAGGAGAAAAAAATTTGCATCAGTGAATGAAGAGAAGGAGCCAATGGGATGACAACACCTTCAAATTTGATTTTGGAACAAGAGATACAATTCACTATTGTTGTGACTCTGGTACGTGAGCTTTGTAAATTACAATTTTTTCGTTGAACATGAAAGAGAAAAATATTGAATGAGATGTCATTTTCCATCTATCCTTCTCTCCTTCATCCACTCTTGTGACATTCTCCTTTCTCATTCTTCATATTCTCCCTCTCCTCACCCCTCCCTCATTTATTTTCCATCCACTAACTCATGGTTTTTTTTATTCAATGCGCCCAATCTCTTTGTTTTTAGGAAATTGTGCAAATCAATGTTTAAGGAATTAATGGTTGGCAGAAGTATATAATGTTTTTTGAGTCTACTTGGTAAAGTGTTGTTACATGTTTCATCTCCTCTATTTTATTGGTGAAATCATTTTTCACTATAAGTCCTCAATGGCAAGTGCATCAAAGAATGTGGGATTGACATTGGTACATCTCTTATCCAGACTATTCTCCTAGAAAATTGGCGAGCATCGTGGTTGGGTGTGTTGGAATACTAAGAGGGGGGGGGGTGAATCAGTATTACCCTTTTTCGACAATTAGCAACTACTTTTATATTTTGTTAATTACCACAATAGATCAACAATAGACTTTTTTGTAAAATCAATTATATAAATATAATTAATAGGAATTACAAGAATTTTATGAAGAATAGTGAAGGACACCAATCCTTTTTAGAGCACCAACTCTAGGAGACACAAATATCCTTCTTCAGGGCACCAAACCTAGGAAACACCAACTCCCTTGTTTCTTTAAGGAACCAACCCTAGGAAGAACCAACACCCTTATATTTAAGGCACCAACCCTAGGAAGCACCACCTCCCTTGTATTTAGGGAACCAACCCTAGGAAGCACCAAATACCTTAATTTGCACTTTAAAGGATATGAATCCTTCAGTGCTCCTCCCTTCCACCCTCACTTCATAAGAATCACCAGTTCTTCTTCTTGGACTCTGCTTCTATTTTTTATCTTCTTATTTGGACTGCAGAGACACCTTCTTCTCACCATTATTTCTCGTTTATATACTCTTCCAAATGGTGTGAGCTATGAACCATTGTGTCCCTTTGTTTGGACCATCACACCTCTTCATTTTAAATTAACAATGTGTGCTTTTCATAAATTGATTATAGGTATGAATCAGTTTCTTTTAAATCAATTCCATATCTCTGCAAATATTGCAGAAATCGAATCCTGCAGAGGCGCTTCCTTCAAACCATTTACATGTGACCAACAACATAAAACCATGGGATTATTAACTAAGCAATGTACCCAACACCTTATGGCTTATATGTTCGTAACCCATGACCGGGGGATGGAACCTAGTCCTCCAGTACTTCAACCTTCAAGAAATTTCTCTCTCATCTGATCTTCCAGAGTTTCAACACTCTGAAGTGGTTACCTTTCACAAGGGTTGATCCGATGGTTGGCGTGATTCCTGGAACCAAATCAATGGTCTAGCTTTGATCCTTACTTATCCTTCCATCGATTAATCCAATGGTTGTGACTTAATCAAACATTGATATGGACAACCATTATTTCCTTTGGGACTTTAGGACTTCCAGCCTCTGCAATATTTCAACCTTCCGGATTACATTTTTCTGAAGTAGATTTGACGGTCGATATATGTTCTTCCGTAAATGGATGATCATGGCTTGTCCAGAGGTTTCTAACAGATCGACGACCATGACTTGATCTGCAGTTGAGTGGACGGTTCTCATTCACTTCTCACAAGGATTGATCCAAGGGTTAACATGAATCCCAGAACCAAATCAATGGTCTAGCTTCAATCCTTACTTATCCTTCCACTTCTTAATCCGATGGATGTGACTTAATCAAAGGTTGAGATGGACGACCATTATTTACTTCGGGACTTCTGCATGTTGTTCATAACAACTCATCATCACATCATAATGACATCGAATATTGACATCAATGAAAATATGTCCAACAATATCCCCCTTTGTCATTGATGGAAACACATTAAATCCATACACAAAATCTCCCTCTGATGATTCTTCTCTCCTTTGAAGTTACTCTCCCCCTTTGACATCAATGGAAAAGGGTTGCTTCCCCTATGATCAATAGTTTTTTGTTTGTATGTTGCTGACCAACATCTGAATTTGGGTAACCCCCCCTGCAATCATGCTCTGCCTTCCATAAAGGAATGACTCCCCCTGTCAATATTCTCTCTCTACCTCTGATTGTTCTTCCCCTCTGTTTCTAAAAGGGTGGTTCTTCTTGACAAGGTCTCTCCCCCTGTCATCTCTACAATATGTTGCGTGTACCATTGTATAAAACATAATAACTTCCATTTATGGTTTTTCCACTTATAACCACTTTGGGACGAATGCATGATCATATCACATGACTTTACTGAGACAATACCTCACCTACATTTTTCCTGGGTAGATGAAGACTCAAAACTAACTATTTCAGAACCTGCATAGAGTTATATCATCAAAACATGATTCTTTCAATGATCCTAGTTATATATTCATTTTTTTGTGCTTCAATACTCATAGGAGTATCAACATGACCAATTTTTAAGTCTTCCCTAATTTCTCCTTCCCTTCTTTGTTTCTAATATTTTTTTTTTTTTTAGAAGGAGTTTCAGTGGATCATTAAAATAGCATTGGAAAACTTCTGAGATCATCATCACTCAATTCTTCTGGTTTTTCTACTATTGAATACTTATCATCATCGTCACTATTTTGTGCACCAGAAGCTTCTTTATCCTTGTTTTGAGAATTTTCCCTTTTTATTTTCCATTTGTTGGGTAATGGATAATCTACTAGTATGACATTATCAAGTTATGGAATTGTGTCATATTTTTCTTTAGGAGTTTTCTTGTCTTGAGCTTGACCTACTTTATATGCATAGCTTTTATTATTATATTCCTTATTAGAATTTTTACCCACCAATCTCCTATTATTAACTCCATCAATCTTAGGAGCAATATATTCATTATCTTTCTTGCTTGTTATTTTAGATTTTCTTTTCCATATCTTCTTATTTTGTTTGTTAGGGTTTCCTATCTTTAAGGATTGCAATGGTAATCTACACTCTTTGGTTTTATGACCATAGTTGTTGCATTTTTTATATTCAATATTGAGTTTTTGCAAAGGAACAAATGAGTTGTGGTTTCTTTTCTCTGTATTGTCCCTATTGTTCTTATATTTTTGGACATTTATGTTATTGTATTGTCCATAAGATTTGCAATGTACTGCCTTATGACCAAAATTATTGCAAGGGTAACAATATCCAATAAATAGATATTTATTAGGGGGATTTCTTCTGGTGATTGTATTCTTCTTGTCTTTTTTTACTTTAGTAGGGAATGTTGATTTATGTTTATGTGGAACATTTTTCAATGGTATCATCT
Source organism: Picea engelmannii (assembly GCA_009831015.1). Classification (NCBI taxonomy): domain Eukaryota; kingdom Viridiplantae; phylum Streptophyta; class Pinopsida; order Pinales; family Pinaceae; genus Picea; species Picea engelmannii. The sequence continues at coordinate 801,430 of ML777799.1, read as the reverse complement.
TTGCTTTATTGTCTTCTCTTCTTAAGGAGCTCTTTAGAGCATATGCATAACTGATTGGTCTTTTGACAGGTTCTTGTGATGTAGAAGTTGAGTCTTGGGTGTATCCCAAACCAGTCTTGTTGTTTGGTGACCTCTGACTACTGAGAATTTCATCCAAGATCTTTGAACTATTTCCAAATTTTGATCCCTTCTTTTCTTTCTCAAGTTCACTTTTTAGCAATTTAATCTTAGCTTCTAGTTTCTCACATACTTGTTTGTTATCACTACGTTGTTTTAAAATGACTTCTTCAGTTTTATTAGCTTCCATGAGTTGGGATTTTAAATCACCAATGATTTGCTTTGATTCTTTGATAGTTCTTAAAGAATCTATTTATTTTCATTGATGTGATTCTTCGAATTCTTGAAGTTGTTCCCTAAATAGCTTGTTCTTATTTTTATACTTTCTTAGTTCCTCCAAAGCACTAATTAGTTCTGCTTCTAGGTTCACTACTTCTTCAAATTCAGAATTATCTTCAACATCTACATCATTATATTGAGTATTCATTCCGATTAATAGAAGCTCTGAATTCTCATCTTCACTCATGTCTAAAGAACTGATGTCTTCTTTAGAGTAGAAGTTTTTCTTTTTCTTATAAAATTTATTCTTATATTGGTTTTTCTAGTTGTGAAATTCTTCATCATTTTCCTTCAGCTTAGGATAGGGACATTTGCTAGCAAAGTGTCCAAATTAGCCACAGTTGAAACATTTGAAGGGTAACTTTCCTTTATATTTTCTAGATCCTTTCTGGAATTTCTTTATAAAGTTGGCCTCTTCTACATCAAATATGTATGATTGATATTCATGAGACATATGTTATTTTTTCTTCTTTTCCTTATATTCTTTAAAGGTTGTTTCTTCTTTTGTTGTTTTATCATTCCCTGTTTTCATTTCATATGCTGTAAAAATTCCATGAAGTTGATCAACTGTGAGTGTGTCAAGATCAAACCTATCTTCAATTGTAGAAATCTTGGCATAATATCTCATAGGTAATGACATTAGTATATTTTTCCCAATAGGTTTATCTAAAACTTCTTCTCCTGTTGCTCTGATTGAATTAACCACTTCATGTACCCTATGAAAGTATTCAACAATGTTCTCTTCTTTTTTCATTTTCAGATTTTCAAATTGAGCTATAGGTCTGTAGTTTGGCTTCCCTGACTTTGTTATCTCCTTCATATACAACCTCCAATTTGTCCTAGATTTATTTGGCTGACTTACAATGCATAACTTTCACACATATAGAATTTGTCAACCCTCCTAGAATTGCATTGATTGCTCTTGAGTTGTCATTGCAGATTTTTTTCCTGCAACATCTGTGGGTGGAGTAGTTGGTGCAATGTAACCATCTACAATAGATTTCCATATATCACAACCAAGATCCAACATGAATTTGTTCATTATTATATTCCATAGATCATAGCCACCTCCATTGAACAATGGTGCTTTGTTTCTAGGCATTCCTTCTTGCTGATCCATTTTCAAGATCTACCTTCCAGTTGTTAAACTGTGTTGAAAGCACCTTCTCTGATACCAAGTGTTGGAATATTGAGAGGGAGGGAGTGAATCAGTATTACCCTTTTTCAACAATTAGCAGTTTCTTTTATATTTTGTTAATTACCACAATAGATCAACAATAGACTTGTTTGTAAAATCAATTATATAAATATAATTAATAGGAATTAAAATAATTTTATCAAGGATAGTGAAGGACACCAATCCTTCTTAGAGCACCAACTATATGAGACACAAATCCCCTTCTTCATGGAACCAACCCTAGGAAGCACTAACTCCCTTATTTCTTTAGGGCACAAACCCTAGGAAGCACCACCTCCCTTGTATTCAGGGCACCAACCCTAGGAAGCACCAACTCCCCTAATTTACACTTTAAAGGATATAAATCCTTTCGTGCTCCTCCCTTCCACCCTCACTTCATAAGAATCACCAGTTCTTCTTCTTGGACTCTGCTTTTGTTTTTGATCTTCTGATTTGGATTGTAGAGACACCTTCTTCTCACCATTCTTTCTCGTTTATATACTCTTCCAACTGGTGTGAACTATGAACCATTGTGTCCCTTTGTTTGGACCATCGCACCTCTTCATTTTAAATTAACAATAATATCTATTATTATTAAAATATTATTGTGAAGGATTTTAATTCAGTGAGTGTGCTTTTCATAAATTGATTACAGGTATGAATCAATTTATTTTAACTCGATTTTATATCTCCGCAAACATTGCAGAAATTGAATCCTGCAGAGGCGCTTACTTCAAACCATTTACATGTGACCAACAACACAAAACCATGGGCTTATTAACTAAGTGATGTACCCAACACCTTATGGATTATATGTTTGTAACCCATGATCGAGGGATGGAACCTAGTCCTTCGATACTTCGACGTTCGGTCAATTTCTCTCTCATCTAATCTTCCGAAGTTTAAACTCTCTAAAGTGGTTAGCTCTCACAAGGGTCGATCCAATGGTTGGTGTGATTCCTGGAACTGAATCAATGGTCTGGCTTTGATCCTTACTTATCCATCCATTGCTTAATCCAATGGCTATGAATTAATCAAAAATTGATATGGACGACCATTATTTACTTCGGGACTTCCAGCCTCTGTAATATTTCAACCTTCTGGAGCACATTTCACCAAAGTAGATCAGATGATCGATATATATTATTTTGTAAATGGAAAATGCTATCTTGTTAAGAGGTTTCTAACATATCGACTACCATGACTTGATCTACAATTGAGTGGACAGTTCTCGTTCACTTCTCACAAGGATTGATCCAAGGGTTAGCATGAATCCCGGAACCAAATCAATGGTCTAGCTTCAATCCTTAATTATCCTTCCACTACTTAATATGACGGATGTGACTTAATCAAAGGTTGATATGGATGATCATTATTTACTTCTAGACTTCGGAGGTTCGTAGGTTTGGGTAATTGTTGTTCCAATTTCCACTGGATTTGGTCAGTGCTGAAGTGGTAAACATGGGAGAGCTTACGTAATGTTTAGATCTGATGGTTATGATTTAACCTAGAGGATCTTTGATCAATGAATATCATTAATTTCGGTTCTTCAGGCAGTTGTTGGTTTCCCCCAAAGGAAAAACTCCTAGAGTGAGGTAATTTGTTGATGTCACTACTGACTTGCACTGGCCTAGTGGCTTCCACTTGTCACTTAGATTCATGACTTATGTAACCTTAAAGTGCCAAATGGACCTAGACACTTGTCATCATCTGATTGTGCCACGTGTCCTTGATGACGTGGTTTGTTGACATGGATCTCCTGATGTGTCACATGTCCTCCTCCTGGATCTAACAACTGTGATCAGTTTTAGATGAACGGTCTAGATTTATTTCGGCCTTCGGGACTTTGGGTTGTCCGTTCCCAATTCTCAATTCTCCCGAAGTGATATTCCCTGAATAAAACTTGAGAAAATTAAATTTATCTAACGGTCCATCTTTGAAGCGAAAATCCTAACACGATCCAACGATTTTCGGTATTTCGACTATTTCAGGATCTCGTGAATTCTTGATCAATGGTTGTGATCAGTTCTAGATCAACGGTCTAGATTCATTTTGGTCTTTGGGACTTTGGGTTATTCGTTTCCAATTCTCAATTCTCTGAAGTGAGATTCCTTGAATAAACCTCGAGCAACTTGAATTCATATAACGGTCGATATTTGACACAAAAATCCTAACACGAGCCAACGATTGTCAGGATTTCGGTTGTTTCAGGATCTCATGAATCCTTTATTCAATGAATTTGATTATCTCTTAGATCAACGATCTAGATTTATTTCGGCCTTTGGGACTTTGGTTTATTCATTCCCACCTCTCAATTTTCCCGAAGTGAGATTCCCCGATTAAACCTTGACTTTATCTAACGATGTAGAATGCTCCTGTAGTAGATCAACGATCAAGGATGATTTCGGAACCAAAACTTGTGCAATCTTTAACTGAACCCTTGCATCCCGCAATGGTTCCCCATCATTGATCTTCCCTTACTGAGATCTTACGGTCAAGACTCAATCGGATGTTTGATCAAAAGGTCCTCCTCTGTAACTCCCAGATCTGACGGTCGTGGCTTGTCCCGAAATCTACATCAGTGAACAAGATTCTCCCTTGATTCTTTTGTAGTTTTACTGTGGGGATTTCAATCCTGATCGCATTTCTGTAATGCGATTTCCCTTCCGAGCTATTTGGTAGATTCATCTGCATGTTTTTTATAACAACTCATCATCATTGCAATGAGCTTTCCCTTCTGAGATTTTTGGTTTTGTACCTGGATTTTAACTGATCGAGATCATTAATCTGTTGGGAATTCAATCCCAATGGTGTTTTTGCAATGCACTGATCTCGTGAAATCTAATACGCTGCCTCTCTTGAGCTTTAGGTAGATTCCTATGCATGTTGCTCATAACAACTAATCATCACATCATAATGACATTGTTTGTTGACATCAATGACAATATGTCCAATAAGGTACCTAGGTGTCTCATGGAAATATGTTCATAGGATGACCAAATGCTCAATATCTACAATTAGGTTGATGTTTGGCCCTAGAGTACACCAGGTTCCCAGTCAATCGTATACCAATGTTTGTCCCAAAGGTACGGTTGGTTCCCAACTGGTATATTGCTCCAAAATCCCAGTCTTCAAGTGAACAGAGGAGCCTCATCATCTAACAGATTTAAACCAAATTTTCCCCATAGACTTACAAGTTTCATATTCTCAAATTGTTTCTTGGTGAATGATTTTCATACTGTAAGTAATGTAAAATTGAATTTGATACATCTTGTACCCAAACAATTCTCCTAGAGAAATGGTGAGCACCACGGTTGGGTACCTAGGTGTCTTGGTCGATGGGAATATGTCCATTGGATGACCGATGGTTTAGTCCTTACGTCTAGATTGATTCTCAACTCCAGAGTACAACAAGTTCCTAGTCAATATTATATCGATGTTTGGACCAAAGGTACGGTTGGTTCCTAGTCGGTATATTGCTCCAAATTTGCAGTTTTACCAATGAATGATAGGAGAATCATCATTTGATTAATCCAACTTCTACTTTTCTGCCAATTTTTTTCTTTACAAATTTTCCTAAAACATAATGGATTGTGCATTCACATTGTTCAACAACATATTTTCCACCTTAAATCATCTCATATTTCAAGTAATGGGGCACTTCATGGGCTCCCACGATGGTTATTCTAGGATCCCATTGCTACCATACTAAATTTTGAATTGAAATGCTTAATTCTTCTTTTATTCTTGATTTGGGTGTTGTTTTTTGCATTTTGCTCAAAGTCTTGTCAAGGTCATCTCACTCAATATGAGCATTGAATGCTTGAATGTTTTGGTAAGTGGATACCTTATATCAAAAATTATATTCCTATCAAAATTCATGCATATCCAAATCATAATATGGAAGCATATATTGTTAGTCAAAATTTTATAGCATGCGGGATTGTTAAATTTACTGAAAAACACAGTTGGGACAGTCTTGTTTTGGGAGACCATATGGGAATGATTTAAAAACCTGTTTCAATCCAAAATATCTCTTGAAATATAGTTTCTAACTGAATTTGAATTTTTCAATTTCGATATCAAACAAAAAAGATATGGTCAAAACACTTACTAGCTGTAAAGCAGAAAAATAAAAAACAGAGTTGGTACAGAGCGTTTTTGGGAGCCCTAAATTCTAATGTATGAATTTTGAAAATATATTTATAAGGTGTATTATCCAATTAATACAGTTTACAACTCAAGTGGAATCACTCAATTTTGATATCATACGAGAAAGTTATGTCTGAAATACTAATTGTTTTTCCTAAATCTGCACTACTCAAAATATGTTTCCTAGTCTATTCATTGGCATATTTGACCCATCAATTCTTATTTTTTACAAAATATGATTCTATTGGATATAGTTACATGAATCTACTTTCATTTCCAATTTTAATTGTGTCAATTTTCCATCGAACGAAAAACTTATACCCAAAATAGTAATTGTTGGTCTAAGAGGGAATTTCAAAATAACATAGACATGCAGATGCATGTTTAACATATCATCTCATGGAATTTTTAAAACATTTTTCTACTAGAAGTATCCCTATGAATATACTTTATTTTGGCTTTGAAATCACTTCAATTGGACATTAGATGGAGAAGTTATCAATTAAACATTATTGGGAGGTCTAGCTGGCTAACACATCTCAACAAGTAAAAAAATGAGATTTTTCTTTGTTTATCATTCTTTGAATCTAAATTATATGCACTATTTGTCAAATTTTAAATATTTTGTTGGTTAAGAGAGCTTGATCACCCCTCTTCTCCCATGATCTCACATTTTATTGCAGGAAAGTGCTTTTTTTTTGTAGGCCCCGAGAGGGTCAAGAAGGTCAATCCATGAACAAGTGATTCTTGAAGACAAAATTTCATGGGGTGATGATGATTCCTTGCATGTGCCATTATTTGAAGGTTGAGAACATTGTTAAAAAGATTTTACTCTAAGACATAGTCACCGTTACAACTATTGCAACACCTTTGCATTGTTGCAACACATCCAATGCTTGTTGTTGCAACGCCCTTTTTGCTATGACACCTTCTCATTGTTGAAACTCCTTATAGAAGTTGCAACACTGCATCTGCAACATAGAAGTTATGACACATTATATTTCTTGTTAAACCATTATTTCTACTTGTGTGTTGCTACTCCTGTCTTATCGATGGATCAACAAAAGGTAAATGAAGAATTGATTTGAAGAAGAAGTGAATATTATTGTTCCAAAAATCATGGTCCACCATCACATTTCCATTACCCTTTCTATAGATGAAGCCTTGCATAATGCCTATTATCCATCCTTCTCATTCATCAGTACCATGGTATGTCCACACACTTCTTTCTTCCTTGTTCAAAATAATTGCATGTTGAAGTTCATGAAGTTCCTTTGATTATGTGGTTTCCCTTGAAGCTTGATATTTTCCTTATAATATTTTTTGGATAAAAGAACATAAAAGATACAATGGAAAATACAAACATTACACAGAGATTTTTCCCCTGGAAACCCAAACTGGGAAAACCAACATATTTTATATACATTCATAGTGATACATTGTTTACAATACAATATACATATAGGATCCAGCGGTATCCAAAACCCTAACCCAATGACCTGGATTAGTCAACAACCCTAATTCCTTATTTGGAAATAGAAAACCATTGGCAAAAAACCATGTGCCAAAAAACTGCCCAACAATGGACATGAAAAATGAGGAAATATGAAAAATGAGGCAAAAATGCGACATGTTTCCCGAGGAAAAACAAAACTCTCAAGGGCGCTGCACCCCCCCTAAAACCCACACTACTATTCGTGCAAATAATATAACACATACCCAAAATTCTCCCACTTCTTGTTTTCTTTGCATACAGGGGGTTACAAGGCTACATAGTCAACAATCCAGGGAAGCAATGCCCATGGATCCTATACACCAAGAGAACTTCTCAGAGCTCACAGATTTTGTTAATGAATCTACAACATTATTAAAAGTGTCCACCCTCATCAACAACACTTTCTTTTCTTCAACCATGTCTCTCACAAAGTGATTTAATATCAATATGCTTTGTCTTTGAATGATAAGTCAGGTTCTTCGCTAGAAAAATTGCACTATGACTGTCACAATCTATCCTTACAGCTTGTTGCACCAACCCAATACCTGAACACAATATTTGCAACCATAATTCTTCTTTAGTTGCATGAGTGGTTTCCATATATTCAGCTTTTGTAGTTGAAAGTGCCACTGCATCCTGTCTTTTGCTCATCCAACTTATTGCTCCTCCAAATAGGTTAAACACATAACCACTTGTAGATCTCCTATGATCCAGATCTCCAACGCAGTTTGCATCCACAAAGCCATGTATATCCAACACTTTGTCCAATCCTGTTCTTCCTTTGTAACATCCCACTCTGGCGCACTGGGAAAACTTATTCTTTGAGGACACTTGCTTGCAAGTGATCCAGACTATTATGATATTAAAACATTTGTCCTTGATTATGATTCGTTATGGTAGATGACATAATGTTTTACTGCATTAACATAGACAGGTGCTATTGACTCAGTTTTACTGAGTGTGCGGGGTTTTGGACCTTGAAGATGCAGAGGCATCGACGAAACCCCTTGGACTCCGGATCGAGTTAGGGAGTGTGCTATTGGGGTTTGATGGTTTTACTGTGATTTTAGTATGTTTGATTAGATGATATGATGTGGACATGTTCTGACATGATTGTTGATGATGCAGGTTGGCGATAGCTTTCCGACCAGACTCACATATGGAGTAAAGGGGCCATACACACAACTACCAGAGAGGTTGAGGGAGAGGTGTGGGAAGTAGCCCTGCCACAACCTACTAACACTCCCACCATGGATCTAACTGTAGGTTAATGATTACCTAGTTCGAGAGGACCCACGATGCCGTGAGGCCAGACTACGACAATCGCTCACGATGATTCTAAGGGGTGTGCAATAAGGTGGGGGCCTTATTCCTTAGAAGCCCTTAGTCTCCCACAAGTTCACCTGGCGGAGTGTTGACTCCGGGGGTTATTGATGTCTACCAATCAGTCAAGAGGCAAGTGGCACCCTTGGATCACGTGGTGCGTCCTGAAGGGCACGTCGTGCAAAAGAAACACTAGAGGTGAGTGGCACCCTTGGAGCACGTAGTGCGTCCTGAAGGGAACATCGCGTTGATGATGTTAAAGGAACGAACTTAGATGGCCTAAGACCAATATCTCATTAAGAAATTAAAAAAAAACAACTTCCCTAGAATTAAAATGTCGCCTAGTTCAGAATCTAATTCCTAAGTCTAAAACTTCGCTAGGGGTAAAATTTTGTCTACCCTTAAGAAAAATACCTTATAAAAATAAAATAATAAATTTTAAACTAAAAACCACTTAAGTGGACTTCATAAATTTTTGGGTAAAATGAAGAGAGTAAGAACTTAATTAAAATCTGTGGATATCAAAGGTAAAGAAGAAATAAATTATTTAACTTGTGAAAGTGTAACAAGATATTAAATTAATAATAAAAGGAAAAGAGTAAATAGCAACTTCCATTTTGGCTCTAATAAAAAGGGGAAAGAAGGGAATAATAAAAATTTGGGAAACTAAGGAATGGAGGAAATATAATAAGGGAAAGAGGAGAACTTTTGGTAAAAAATGAGGTCAACATAGTAAATAATCTACAATTAAGAACTTTCTAATTTGAACTAAATTAGCAACTTCATTTTAGGGATTGTATTTAAACCTGTGAGGGAATCTGGGAACACCTAGGAGTAATTTTAGGAGCAACTCTAGGTGGGTGAAGGAAATAAGACAATTTAATAAATTAAAGAAAATAGTTAATGGAGAAACTTGAGGGATGGATGACACTTGTGTGAAAGAGAATATTTAGAAGATTTTTATTAAAACTTAAGTTAAATGTGATTTAGGGAAAGATGGAAGTTCTAAAAACTCTATAAAAGAAAGGGAAGAGAAGGAAGAGGGGGATCGACTGTTAGTGTAACGTTACGCTACCGGATTTGTGACTTGACTGATTACTTGTGGGGAGTTGGGATTTTCTAGCTCGGATAGGAGTGGTAGCTCGGCCTTGCAAGGCGAGCTGGGAGCTAGACATACTATCTGGATAGTGTGTGGCCCCTTTGTGGCTCGGGGGGCTAAGGGGGAAGCAGAGTACCCCTAGTGTTGGCTAGGAGGTACCAGTGAGGTCTCAACGGTCGACGAGCGGGAGTGGCATGCAGCTCAAGTGCGGGATAGCGTCTTCGGGTTATTCGTCGTCGATCACAGGTACGCAAGTGCGTTTGTTTGTTTAAGAATAAAAGGAAAATTGTTTAAAGTTGTATATGAATCCTTATGATGATGATTGATGTGTTGAATTTTGGATCGTCCCGTTTGCTTGTTGTTGTTTTCTGCGCCTAGACTGTTATAACCCCGCAATCCTTTCGATGAGTTATCCTTGGCTCTGACATTCTCTTACTTTTGGCTGTAATTTCTTATTGGTGTTCTTTAGGCATTTATAAATTACTGTGGGTGTTTATATCTGATTGTGGGTGTTTTGTTTTAATGTGGGCATTTATATATGACCGTGGGCGTTTATAGCTGACTATGGGCGTTTTTATATATAGCTATGGGCGTTTTCTAATAATGGGGGTGTTTATATATTACTGTGGGCATTTTGTATTGTTGTAGGCGTTTATAAATTATGGTGGGTGTTTTTATATATGGCTATGGGCGTTTTGTAATAATGGGGGCGTTCATATATTACTGTGGGCATTTTGTATTGCTATAGGCATTTATAAATTATAGTGGGTGTTTTTATATATGGCTATGGGTGTTTTGTAATAATGGGGGCGTTTATATATTACTGTGGGCATTTTCTATTGCTGTAGGCGTTTATAAATTATGGTGGGCATTTTTATATATGATTGTGGGCGTTTTGTTTTAATGTGGGCATTTATATATGACTGTGTGCGTTTATATCTGACTAGGGGCATTTTTAAATATGGCAATGAGTGTATTGGCATTTTTCGTTTTGTAAAATTTGTTCTGAGAATTCGTTCTGGCAATGAGTGTATTGGCATTTCCGTTTTTGTAAAATTTAGTTATGAGAATTCGTTCTGGCAATGAGTGTATTGGCATTCCGTTTTTGTAAAATTTAGTTTTGAGAATTCATTCTGGCAATGAGTGTATTGGCATTCTGTTTTTGTAAAATTTAGTTCTGAGAATTCGTTCTGGCAATGAGTTTATTGGCATTTTCGTTTTGTAAACTTTGTTATGAGAATTCATTCTGGCAATGAGTGTATTGGCATTTCCGTTTGTAAAATTCAGTTCTAAGAATGCGTTATGGCAATGAGTGTATTGGCATTTCCGTTTTTGTAAAATTAGTTCAGAGAATTTGTTCTGCAATGGGTGTCGGGCATTTTCGTTTTGTATTGTTCTGTAAATTCATCTCTGGCAATCTCCGTCCCTGGCAAATGAAGTTCTCCCTCCTTAAACTGTCATTGATTTCTGTATTTTCTCATAACATATGCACAACAATTTATCTAATTTCTAGATTGTCTCTTAATTATAGGCACAACGTTTCATCCTTATTTTCTGGATTGTTTCTAATTGTATGCAATGGTGTACCCACAAGGATTTTAAATAAATTTTACTTGACAACAATCCCATCCTTATGGTGACACCGTTTTCTTTTGATTATGCATTAACAACATTTCAACTCCTTCATATAGGGTAAATTCCCAGCTTTATATTTTGGTTTACGGTGACAACTATCCTTCGTTAATCTTGCTTTTTCCTTTTACCTTTATCCCTTTTGGATATTTACAGGTGTAGTAAAACTTTTATCCCTTGCCTCAACCCTCAATTATTTATTAATACCAAATATAGGCCGATAAAATATCCACTGTCTCGTATGTTTTCACCCTTTTTCTCTATAAATTTTATTTGGATAGATCTTAATATCGTTATTCCACCGTTATCTTTTGTTTTAACTTTTAATTTATTCTAGCATGTTATATGAGGCATCGAAAATGCACATGATCTATCAAGTGTAGAGTTTCATTATTATTGGATGAAGGGTATGAATATTGTAGAACCTTTTTAGATATCTTTGCATGATTATGAGATGGTTTAAGATTTTAAAAATGATTATTATAATTAGATTGATGAAGTGTTTCCTTTATTAATAATAATAATAATAACAATTATGAATATCATTGTTACTATTATCCTTACCAGTGGGATGAGGAATTTGTGTGTAAAGGTTGTTAAGATATACACGATTTAATTCCTCGAACATTGCTGTATATATTCCCCATGATTATTGGTTGGTGATTTAAATTAGAATTTTTATAACAACAATAACATTTTAAGGTAAATTGATTTAGATGGAACTATGATGACTCTTGAAAAAATAAAATTCACAAAGGAAATTGTTTCAAGGTGGATTTAGATTGTACCTTATGATATTATCCGCTTTAGACATGCATTACAGGGCTCGTAGTGGAGGTTGGAATAAGCTGTGTTAATTTCCTTACTGGATTTATTAATTATCATTGTCTTGTAATGTGATTGTTATTCTTGCAAAGTTATTGTAACTTAAAATGAAATGGTGATGTCATTTTATGGCAATGATATTGTAGTTTTATTGTTATGGATAACACATAAGATGTAAGGTGATTGTTATTTTTGCAAAGTTAATGTGATATAAATGTAAAGTGTTTATTATTTCATGATAGCGTTACTGTAATTTTTATTGTTATTGATAAACATATATGGTGGAATGTCCTTGAATTAAGTACAATAAATTATTCTAAGTTAGTAAATGAGGGTTGTTGTTCATTTAAATAATGTTGTACTTGGTTGGTAAACCTTCCGTGTGCTTGGTCTGCTTGTGTCAGGAGGGATGTAGACACCTCCATGTTCCTCAGAAGAGTCGCCAGCCCTGAGACCTTAAATGGTTAAAATCGATGGGAACCTGGGCTTGAGCGTCGCTTATGTGTCTTGGAGGTCCTAACCATTGCAGGGTAGGACGGGCGGGTAGTCAGTCTTACTTATTGTCGATTGATCATCGTTAAATGCATGCAGTTACTTGTTGTGCATCTTATGTTGTCTTGTTGTGTTCGTCGTGGTTTGCATCTTGTTCGTCGTCAGGTGGCAACGTAGAGTCGAATGTGTTTGTTTCCCTTGTACATGCACGCACACACTTTTAAAATAAAAAATAAAAAATTGCACTTTTTATATGAGGTTTGTTGTTGTAATGAGGAGGGCGTTACATCCTTGGTAGAAATATTCATAGCTAGGAGTGCCACGCAAATAACTGAAAACCCTTTTTACTGTTGTCAAATGCTCCTTCCCTGGTTTTGACATATACCTGCTCAAAACTCCCATTGCATGTGCAATGTCTGGTCTAGTACAGACCATTGAATACAACAAACTGCCAACTGCAATCACATATGGAAAATGAGACATGTCCTCCTCCTCTTCCTATGTCTTGGGACACTGATCCATAGATAAATTTACACCAATAGGTATAGGAACCTTGACCAGTTTACATTCTTTCATATTAAACCTCTGCAATATTGTCTCGACATATTTTCTCTGATTTAACCAGAGTTTCCTCCTTTTTCGATCTCTTTTAATTTCGATTCCCAAAATGAAATTTGAAGCACTAAGATCCTTCATGTCAAATTTAGAGGAAAACTGAGTTTTCACATCCTGGATAATCTCCTTGTTGTTTCCTATCAACAACATGTCATCCACATACAAGACCAAATAAATCAAATGATCACCAATTAATTTAAAATACACACAATGATCCTCTTTCCTTCTTGTGAAACCAAGTCCCAACATATAAGTATCAAATTTTTGATACCACGTCCTTGGTGATTGTTTTAAACCATATAGGGAATTTTTCAACTTGCATACCAACTCCTTCTTTCCCTTCACAACAAATCCTTTTGGCTGCTTCATATAGATTTCTTCTTCCATATCCCCATGTAGGAATTTTGTCTTCACATCCATTTTTTCTATTTCAAAATCAAATGGAGAAACACCATATAACAAAAATCTTATAGAGGTTAACTTGGCAACAGGAGAAAAAATCTCACCAAAATAATTTCCCTCAACCTGGGAATAACCCTTTGCTACTAACTGAGCTTTGTATTTCTCCACTTTTCCTTCTGCATTCAACTTCTTTTTAAATACCCATTTTCTACCAATGATATTTCTTCCAGTCAACAACTCCACTAGATCCCAAGCCTCATCTTATCCAAGGCTTCCATTTCTTCGTCAATGGCCTTTTTCTAGAGATTTACATCCTCTGAATCCACTACCTCCCTGACAGTTCTAGGATCATCATCAGTAATAGACAAAGCAAAATTTGAATGGAAATCGGATGGAGTATACCTTTCCGGTAGCCTTCTTTCTCGAACTGATCTCCTCAATACTGGAGTATGAGGATCTTCTTCTTCTGATTCATGTTCTTCTGTAGAGTCTGATTCATCATCCTTTAAATCAAACTCTATTTTCTCTGGTTCTTCCTTACTTGGTAGGACTTCATGTTAAACAACATCCTTCATTTCTCTAAATACCACATCTCGGCTATACACAACCTTCTTGGTTTCTTGGTTCCAAAGCTTATAACCTTTGAAGCCATCTGTATATCCAATAAAGATACACTTTTCATCCCTCTTATCTAGCTTACTCATGTTTTCCTTTGGAACATGAACATATGCATCACAACCAAATACCTTGATATGTGTGAGAGAAGGTTTCTTATGAGTCCATACCTCTTGTGGAGTCTTTTCATCCAATGTTGATGAGAGTGATATGTTGACCAGGTAACATGCAATGCTCGTTGCCTCTTCCTAGAATTATTTCCCTAACCGGACATCACTGAGCATGCACCTTTCTTTTTCCATCAACGTCATGTTCATCCTTTCTGCAACTCCATTCTGCTGAGGTGTATATGGAGTAGTCTTATTCCTTGCTATACCACACTTCTTATATAATTCTTCAAATTCATTCCCACAAAACTCTCCACCATTATCTGTCCTCAACACCTTAATTCTTTTCTTTGTTTGATTATCAACAAGAGCCTTAAACTCTTTAAAATTGTCAAATACTTCATATTTCTTCCCGAGGAAACATATCCAAGTATTCCTCAAGAATTCATCTATAAATGAGACACAGTACACATATTTTCCCAATGATGGGACCGACACAGGTCCAAAAACATCATTGTGAACTAGTTGTAAAATTCCTTTTGCCCTCATTGCACCAGAGGGGAATATTACCTAATTTTGCTTCCCATATACACAATGTTCATAAAAATAAAAATCCAAAGAGCAGTTAGGCATACCTTCAACCATACGTTTACCGTGTAGTAGTCGAAGACCCTTCTCTCCGATATGCCTCAGTCTTTGATGCCATAGCATAACCTTTTCTATAGAGACTATAGGAGTTATTTCTTCTTCAACTCCAATATTAGGAACAATGAAACTATTACACCCATCACTAATAGTGTTTCCTTGCAGCTTATACGGAGTTCCAAACTGAACTCCCTTCAACAACACCATTGCTCCTCAAACCATCCTCCAGGTTTCCTTTTAAAATATTGTTTTTACCCCTACATCGTCCATTTTGCTTACATAAATCAAATTTCTGGCCAATCCTGGGATGTGCAGAACACTAGGTAGTGTTCTAATCCTTCCATCTATGAGCCTCAACTTGAATTTTCCTCGACCTATGATTCTGGTTATTGAGTCATCACCTAGGAAAACATTACCTCCATCATACCTTTCATATTCACAAAACCACTCCCTGCAGGGAGTCATATGAAAGGATGCACCTGAGTCAACCAACCATGACTCATGATATGCATGTGTGCTTGAAGAAGCCAAGTACACATCCCCTCCTTCTTTCTTGGAGGTCTTTTCTTCTGTAGAAGAAGATTCTTCAAATCCATTCTTTTTCTCAACTTTGGATCTACACTACTTCTTTTAGAGCCCTTATTTTCCACATCTCCAATATACCTTTACAAACTTTCTAGGAGATTTAGATCTACCCTTAGACTTAGATTTCCCACTTGAGAACTTAGATCTATTTCTTTCCTGGGAGCGTCCTCTTGCAAATAATGCATTTGTGCTATGTCCTTCCATATTCTTACGTCTCATCTCCTCAAACAACAAGGATGGGACCACTTCATCAAACTTCAAGGTAGTTTTATTACTATCTATGGCCATAACCAGACTATCCCATGAGTCTGGTAAAGAACATAGTAAATCGATACACTTATCTTCATCTGAAATTTTAATCTCAATAGATACTAACCGACTTACCACAGTATTGAAGGCATTCAAATCCTCTGCCACCGAGTCTCTATCTCTCATCCTCATGTTATACAGTTTATTTCTCAGGAATAGTTTATTTACTAGGGACTTAGACTGATACAACTTCCCTAACTTATCCCATAAATCCTTGGTTGTAGCTTCCTCTGACACATTCAGTAATACTAAATCTGAGAAACACAGTCAGATCGTGCTCTTCGCCTTCTGATCCAACTTTTTCCAGTCGTTCGTTAAAGTTCTTGTAGGTGCAGTACCTAGATCTACCGCGATCCACTAATCTTTGTTCACCAACATATATTCCATCTTGAGCTTCCACAATTCAAAACTTTTCACATTAAACTTCTCGATCTCCATTTTCGAATTGCTCGCCATTTCTTTTCACCTAAAAAATCAATACCACAGATCTCCCACTATAACAAGGCTTATCACAATCTCGAGCCAAACCCTTGACCATAAAGGTGTCCCCCTGAAGCCAACAAATCTCTGATACCAAATGTAAATTTTAACCTTGTACAATATTTACTGCAAACATATTTTCATTAAAAAAACAGAAAAGATACAATGGCAAATACAAACATTACACAAATATTTTTCCCCTGGAAACCCAAACCGGGAAAACCAACATATTCTATATTCATTCATAGTGATACATTTTTTACAATACAATATACATATAGGAGCCAACGACATCCAAAACCCTAACCCAATGACCTGGATTACTCAACAACCCTAATTCTTTAACCCAAAATAGAAAACCATCGACGGAAAACCATGTGTCGAAAAACCACAGAACAATGGACACGAATATCGAGGCAACATGAAAAATGAGGCAAAATGTGACACATTTCTCGAGGCAAAACATACCCAAAAATTAAGTTACAACTTCATCCTCGTCACTTCTTAATTCCTTCTTTGGCCATCCCTAACCCATGCAATAAAGTGACACAACACACTTAGAATGTTGAGTTACCTTGTTATCATTTCCCTTTCCTTAATAAATTTGATAGTGAAAACATGTCTCAGGTGCCATCAGACCTTGGAATGCTTGAAAACCAACTTGTTGGTGGGAATTCCCGGGGAATGAAAAATAATAAAATAAAAATTTCTGACTATGAAAACACTTTGGGCGCAGCTACATAGATCTTGTTTAAAAACCATCTTGTTGGCAGACAAGGTTTGCAAATAAAATAAGAAATAAACAATTCCATCAAAATTGTTCTCTAAATAAAGATCTCCAAGCTTCGCTACTCCATCAAAAGGTTGTTCCAGATCTCAATCTACAACTCTTATTGTGCTCCAAAGTTTTAAGCTCTGCATTTCTCTTCCTTTCAAAGTTCGTTACATCATTGTGCACCATATCGGATCTCTTGCCTCTCAAGACGTTGTAAAACCTTATGGACTTCTTAGGTAGGTGCAGGTATGCTTCTTTTTCTTTTATTTAATCTAAGTTCATTAGATGCTATGGAATCGTATTTGGAAAGCCACTTAGGCCTATGTCTTGCTTCCTCACCTTTTTTCCATTTCTTGAGGGTGGACAATCTCTTCAGCCTGGGGGAAAATACCATCACCTTTACAACCCATAACCATCCCTTGACATTTTTGTTCATCTCCACTCCAATATACATGCATAATAAGGATTTAAAGTTGCCAACAAGGGAAAAATAAGCCCCTGCTGCCACACAAGAACCAACATGAGTAGAAAGAGAAGAAGAGACATTATTGTTGCCCCACAAGAACCAACAATAGCCCAAGAAGCATCTAATACACATGCATAGGCCAAGGAAACTATTGGAAGAGAGGGATAGGCTGCCCCAAAAGAACCCACAACGAAAGAAGATGTTGTAGAAGTCATTCTCGCAGAGGTATAAAACATAGATATGTGATTCATTTTCATGTTTCACTAATGTTGTATAAGCTTTCCACATCTTCACAAGTAGTTATGAGTTACAAAGTTAGCCTCAATAGATTCAAGTGAATATTTATTAGAAGTCACATATTGTATGTGAAGTGAAAAGCATTTCTTGCATTGTGAAAACATATTTGATAGTCCTCTTGAAACCAAATGGGACCAATTTCATTAAGGATATGCACATTAACATTATGAGTGCTTTAACTTGAATTTTACGCATGTTTAGATGAATCTTGTATTCAAATATAAAAGGGGCATTTATCAACAATATCAACAGTATCTTGTTCTTTTCCTTTAGAAAATCAATATTGTATATATATCATTATCTTTTGGCTATGGGAAAATTTCTACTTGTTGACAGGTGTAGATAAAAGAACATGCATCATTTATGGAAGAGACACTGAGGTCATATTCAATTAATGAGGGACGACAAGAGAAGTGGTGTTGAAATTATTGTTGATAAAGAAAGTATATTTTTTTTCAAAGAGACAAGTGTGGAATTGATCAAGCAATTGGGTTGTAACTAATTTTGATTGCATGAGGACATGCAATTTTCACATTTTGGGGAAGTAGGGGTTTCTGTGAATTTAATGGAATTTAGAAAAAGACAAATAGAATTAGGATGACTACTAAGAACAAGAATTTTTTTTGGTAATTTCATTTTTTACTCATTCACATTTTTGAAAAGTGCAGAAATTAAATTGAGCATATCTCACAAATTGTACATCCGATTGCCACAAAATTTGGAGAGAAGCACTCCAATGAGAGAAACAAAAAAAAAGTTTAAGTAATTCTATTTCATGGTTTTCGAGAAAGTAGCCACCGTCACCTACAACCAATTTCCTTTTATATCAAAATCTATGCATCAAAAGGCTTTGATTTTTGGTATGAAGAAGCAATTAAATAGTAAAACTTTGCTCACAAAATTTCAGAAAAACCCAGTTTGTAGTTTGGGAGAAAATGGTTAAATAAGTTGTTGCTACTCATACAACAGTTTGTTGCAACTCCTATAACAACTTATTTTTTTATATATTGGGATTAATGAACTGGCTTCCTGTGATTTTTGAGGCATTAAAAGGTGGTAAACTACCCACCAAGAATCTCCTCAATCTGGATTGTCATTTGCATGGAATGTCAATTTGTTTAAATATGCTACAACTCCATAGAAATTTCTAGGAATCACTTGAAGGATACTTTTGAAATATGCACACATACTGCAGTAGAAGCAGAAACTTCCCCATACAACATAAGCATTGTCACAAAAGAACCAACATTGGATATGGAAGGGAATGACACCAACACTGCTACACAAGAACCAATGTTGGCTCTCAAAAAAACAAATTTCACATTGTTACAAAAGAACCAACAGTGAATTCAAAAGATGCTCCACAAGAACATGTTGCGAACATGAGGGAAATGATAAAGCACAAAAAGGTAAAAGTCCATTAACATTATTTTAGTTGGATCATTTATGGCAACATGTAGGAAGGTTCATGACAATGGAAAAATCACAAGAAAATATTTCAAGGTAAATGACAAGTGCATTAAAAAAATGGAAGTCCTTACAGCTTGGTTGTGGATTGCATGAGGACATGCAACATTTTTGGTTGGGGGGAGATGACGGGCTCCAGAAAAGGCATCTTTTTATACCATATTTTCCTACCTTTAACCCATTTTCTCCTACCTAGACCTTGTATCAATCCATTGTTATGTGAGATTTAGACTTAATGTGTTTCCATTACATTTCTTTAGTACTTTACATGAATTTATGATTAAACATTAGAAAAATATCATATTTGTATTTATCTTTGAGTTAGTTTTCAAAGATGATATGCCAAACAAGTTGTTGTGCAGATTGTGATGTTTCCACGAGGGATGTTTTAGTTCCAATTGTTGCAACACTCATTTCCAATTGTTGCAACATTCATTTTCAGTTACTACAATACTTATTTTCAGTTGTTGCAACTCATGAGGGAACTACTCTACCCTACAACTCTCATTGTTGTAGCTCCACCTGTGTTGCAACTTGTCAAATAACTATTTTGCATTGCAACTCTCGTTGTCGCAACTCCTCATGTGTTGCAACTTGCCCAAGGAACCTTGAGTCATCGGAACCGTGAGCCATGCTATAAAATATTTTTCATTTATGGATTTATGCAACAATAGTATTAGTCCAAGAAAATCAAAGATACAAAGATAATTTTACAATTCCAAGACAAAATATTAGTTTGAATGGTTAACCAAGATTCTTGGAAGTCTTGGGAAAAATATCTTGGAGTTATTTATTATTTGTTAATTGTTAGAAAAAGATCTTAGAAGTTATCTATTATTTTCTAATTGTTAGCAAAATATCTTAGAGTTATTCATTAATTGTTAATTGTTACCTGGAAATTATTCATTATTTAGGAAATTGTTGTAACCACTATGGATTTATTAAATCCATAAGTGAGTTTATTTAGATACTTATTATTTCTGGTTTCCATTAAATTTATGTATAAAAGAGAGAACTCTCTCCATTATTAGGGGAGGACTCTTTGACCAATGTCCAAATGACAATGGAATAATTCATTAAGTTTTTATTTCATTTTTTTAATTGTAGTTTTATAATTTTCGTGGTGTCTGATTTAATTAATTAATTTAATCTATTTTCTTTGTATATTTGTAATAGATTGATTTATTTTTATTAGTTTAATTAATTTAAATAATTCATGTTGTAAGTGTTGATATAGAATAATATCAACACTTTGTTCTGTGGAGGTAGGGCCCACTCCAATAGAATAGAGTGTTGTATAGCTTAGGTAGTTTTCTTTAATTTCTCTTTGTGTGATTTAATTATGTGAGTTATTAATTATTTGTTGTGTGATTCAATTAATTTATGTTGTTAATTATTCAGGAGGGATTGTATTTATTCATTCATGCAATTGATTATTCACATAGGATTGCATTTCATTATGTGTTTAACGTAATGATTGCAATTGATTCCTAATACTTGCAACTGGTGTGAATTTCCTTTCCATCACAGTAGTTAGCATATTCATTTTTCTACAAGTGTGATATTTACTTTCCTTTATGTGTGTTTATTTTCTAGCAAGAATGATTTACTTTCATGTCTGTGTGTTTACTTTATTGCAAGTGTGATATTTCAATTCCTACAAGTGTGATTCACTTTCCATGGTTTGTAGAACCTTTACAGAGGTTGAGAATTCTCTATACTCTGACCACAAATGTAATCATTGATACTACGACTACATATCAAACCAATGGGAGAGTAGAGCGTTGCTTGCATACACAATGCATGGTAACTAGCAAGTTCCAGACAAGCCCCAAATTGATAATTAAATGCAGTCTTTTTAGTTGTATTTCTGAGAAATTAGAAAGGTAATTAAAAATTCCATCACTTGTCTAAATTCATACGCTACAAATTGGGTAATGACACCCTTTCCATGATTCCCTACATCCTTCTCCAATTTCTTTCGTTATTCCTTCTCCTTTCTCTTCATCTAGTTACTATGTAGGTATAGAATGCAATAGGAGAGTGGGGTTGAATCTAAGTCCAATCCATTTGAATTTTATTCTCCTCGAGGACTCTTTTCATAGATGGGCCCTGAATAGGGTAACTTGTAAGTTGTGAGTATTACAAGAATCAAAGAAACCCTAAGTAGGGTTACGATACCAAAAACATGATCTCAATAAATAATGAACGATATTATTATTTAACGGTACACAATTACAATTAAGGTCCTCACTCTTATACAGAGCTTGAGAGACCAAAACCCTAAAATA
The DNA here is from genome assembly GCA_009831015.1 of Picea engelmannii. NCBI lineage: Eukaryota > Viridiplantae > Streptophyta > Pinopsida > Pinales > Pinaceae > Picea > Picea engelmannii. Next base: position 779,785 of record ML777799.1, on the reverse strand, counting down.
TGAAAACCCTAATATTTTAACTTAATGTCACTAAAGTGACTTTATTACATGGGTAAGCCTTATATCTCTAATACCTCCCCATAAGGCATACAATCTTGAAAAGTAACAAACTAAAATCAAATACATATATCGAATGTAAAAATACATATACTGAATGTAAAACACATAAATTGAACACTAAACATCAGTAAAATATTTTAGAAGCTTCTTCTTTGAAGACAGTTCTTGGACCAGTTTGAGCTCCATCAAGTTGCCTCATAACCCTCATAACAATGTAGTTGTTGAGTTGAATTCCTGAGTTACTGGATTCTGTTAGCACTAGGAATCACCCTCAGACTGTAATGAGGATAAGCTCAGTACCCATCAGTTTATACAGTAAATGTAAATGATTTTTAAGGGGGTCAAATGGATAAGACTCGATATAATAACGTTCCAACTCGGAAAACTTGGTCTAGCATGCACAAGCAATTGAGGTCTTGTATCAACTTCAGTTAGTAATTTGGAGTAAAGGTGAATAGGAGGAAGACTTTGGTGAGAAAGTGTAGAGGTCTGTTATGGACACCAGGCCTTCCGGTAGCCTAAGGAGCAAAAAACTCAAACACAAGATTCTCTTGAATTCAAATTTTCAAGGAAAATGAAAGACTTTATAACAACACTATAATCAAACATTCATCATAATACAGTTGCAACAATCCATGTGAATCGGTCAATCATGAAATCTCTCAGTATCAAAGGAAAATAAGATGGAAGAAGAAAGATGACTTTGATTAATCAAGAAGTCTCAAATCAAGTTACATAACCATAGAACCAGTGTTCTTCATCAAAATATTACAATAAGGGAGCCTAGCTCAACCATCGACCATAAAAAAATACTAAAACTGCCTATATATATTTAGAAATGTTGCAACCACCAGGAGTGTGATCGTACCACTACATTAATGCTTTTAGTCGGTGCATGCTTTGTCAGATTGTGTAGGCCTCCTCATGTCAGATGCGAACCAGGCACAGTTATGTCCTTTACAGAAAAATATTTCCATAAGGAAGCTTCGGATTGACAACCTGCCTTTACGACCGCTCTCTGCATGTTTTTCATTTATGGGGTGAGATGAGGTATCAACTTCCGCCCCCATATTCAATAACTATTGTCATCGGGATCAGGATGCGGCTTGACACCCATGAATGTTTCAGGCGGTGCCCACGACTTCTTCGAGTCAATATCGACGCCTCGAGCCAAGAAGATCTTCTTATGTGACCAAATACAAGTGCTTTCGGCCTTTGGTGCAGCTCCTCTCCATCGCTCCATCTTCAATGTGACCTAGGGCCATGACCCTACGCAATTGTGTGATTGCAGGCACTACCAAGGGTGGTCTGAAAGCAAACAACTTTTGTCCCTGCAATTCACCATGAACCACCACATGTCCCTTTCTAAAAACCACGTTTTTTATTGTGGCCTGCCCCTGAGATTTAAAATGTGCGCACCTTCCGACCCCTCAATGGAGTGAGACCATTGATCTTGTGATCTAATATGAGGCTTCCTGATCAACGACTCAGATCTGGCACATTTTATATTGATGGATCAGATCTTCCCTTTTTAAATCGATGAACGAGATCTTCTTTGGGCCTTCGGGCTTCAAGAAAATCAAAACTCAAATCTCGCTTACCTTCTGTTATTTTACCCGAAGCTATGGATCTGATGACATGTGGCTCTTATTGATCAATGACTCAGATTCACTTCAGGGCTTCAGGACTTTTAAATGTTTAACTCCCACAATTCTCTGGAGCGTCGAACTCTGAAGCGAGTGATCTGCCTCCACGCGTCCTCATCTTTTGATGGATTATATTATTTCGAGAGTTCGGGCTTCGACACTTCAGGAATTCCACACACTTCTCACTTCCAAACTCCCGAAGCTTATTTCCCCAAAAAACTTGGACAACCTACTACCCTTGACAACTATATGTGATAACATTTGGCTCTACAGGGGATGGCATGATCCCTACGAGCTACCAAGAACAAGTGGTTTCAGTTGCCTTCTTCATTGGGCTATGGAGTCATGCTCAAAAACATCCTACTAAAGAAAACATGCCGACAAGTAAACTATTCTAAAAAAGAAAGAAAACACACTTGCTCCTGAGGGAGCTTATTTATGTACAAAACCTAAGCTAACTGACTTTTACAAAATGCTAGGTGAAATCAAACTTCCACCATAGCCATTCAAACTGTTTGATAACTGAATCCTTTGCTTCACTGTAAATGATCCATAAAAGACAAGGAAATCATGACAACTGACTAATTTCATTCTTATGATCACACATATTACCTTCAAATGTTGATAAAAAGATCAAGCTTGCATGCTCCAAAGCATTTGAAAAGTGTAACTTTATGTACTCATCGATTGGGTCATGAAACTGAAGGCAATGCATGATTCACTTATGAAAGGTTACCTTCATTGTTTCAAAGTTGCTGACAACTGGCTTGATTTCCTCTATAGGAACACTTGATTGAATGACAACCACAGGCATTTGTGGGTCAAAAAGATGCTTGTTGTGAATTGTAGGTACAAGTGGAAGAAGTTTGGGCGTAGGAGGTTGATGATCCACTGATGACTGTTGATTTACTTCTGACTGTGTATAAACGATCTCTTCACGTGCCTCAACTAAGGGCTTCTCATGGTCAAACTCTTGGGTTGTGTCTTCTGTGACAAGACCAACTTATGCATCATCCTTATTGTATTCATGGTGATAAAATATAAGATAATCTCGTTGCTCATCATCACTATAATATCCATAAAATATGGGATGTCTTTCATGTCTATGATCAACCTTTAAAACAATAATTTCATCAAGAATATAACTATTAAAAATATCCATTTCGGGAGAAGTAGTAACTGTTGCTTGTAGTTGTTCATACACATGATTTTCATCAAAACAAGGTTGCTCATGGATACCTACATCGAAGAAAAAATTATCAATAGTCTTTTCTTCATAGGGACAACAAGTAAAAATTGCCTTACGTTGAGAGTTGAGATGATACTGACTTTGAATCCTGCCACAAGCTCAGAGGTTCTCCTCTACTTCCTCAACATCCATGAATAACTATGATAAAGATGTAGATTTCCTTTCTCTCAGGAGAAGGACAAGATTTGAATGTTGACCCATGACATAGTACACCATGGAAGCAGTCTTGTGGGTCTGATCTCTACAAGCATACTATGATAAACATTGTAAAATCTCTTGTTGAAGATAGCCAAGGATTCCTCTTCCCCTCTCCTCAAGGAATTAAAATCATCCCAGTACTTATCAAGGGACTTGTTCTCACCCCACCACTTTAAAAAATCATTGTATAGCTCAACCCAAGAACCAATGGAGTTAGCTCCCAAACCCTTAAACCATACAACAACATCTCCTAACAAGGATTTAGAAAACAACCTCATGGTAACATCCTCGTGAACTATCTCAAATTGATCAATAAAATTCTCGAAAGCCTCCACATGCCTCTCAGTTGTAACATGATCTTCTCCGGAAAAATGAGGAAAGTACTTAAATAAATCAAGAGGATAAAGATGAAGATGATATGGAAGCTTTAAAGGTTTAAACAACTTGTCTCTAATTCTAGTTTGAAAACTAGTGGGTTGAATATGAGGCTTAACACACTGATGTCAAGGCTCAACAGTAACAACAGGATGTGATGAGATTTGAGGAGGATGTGGATTAGTTTCAACCTCCCCAGCGTTGCAAGGGTGATTGAGTTCAGGAGGGGTTTCAATATGAAGCTCATCTTTATGAGTACGTTAAGCTGAGGATATAATATCAACATCTACAACATGGGTAGAAAGCAGTTCTTCTTCTTCCAAGGATGGATATATAAAGGAAGGCTGGTGATCAACTGAATAAACAAAGCAAAATATGATCCTCTTTATATGTGAAGGGAAAAACAAAAATGAGCTGATAAAGAACAAAAGAAGTTCATGAAGAAAGCTCATAAGATGATACCTAGTCATTCCCTTCATCTTTATGTCAATATGATCCTCCCCAATGGAGTCTCGGATGTGGAGTCACCTGGTAGATGATTACAATCAATTTTTGTATCTCTCTCTTGTCTACCATCAAGAGTTGGATCTATGTCATTCTTCCCAGGGAGCTCTTCAATCTGCTCAAATATGTCCTCGACAACGATGTCATTTATGTTAGCACTAGGAATCACCCTTAGACTATAATGAGGATAAACCCAATACCCATCAGTTTATACAGTAAATGTAAATGATTTTTAAGGGGTTCAAATGGATAAGACTCGAGATAATAATGTTCCAACTCAAAAAATCTAGGCTGGCATGCACAAGCAATTGAGGTCTTGTATCAACTTCAGTCAGTAATTTGGAGTAAAGGTGAACAGGAGGAAGAATTTGGTGAGAAAGTGTATAGGTATGCTATGGACATCAGGTATTCCAGTAGCCTAAGGAGGAAAAAACTCAAACACAAGATTCGCTTGAATTCAAATTTTCAAGGAAACTGAAAGACATTATAACAACACTATAATCAAACATTCATCATAATACAGTTACAACAATCCATGTGAATCAATCAATCATGAAATCTCTCAATATCAGAGGCAAATAATATGGAAGAAGAAAGGTGACTTATATTAATCAAGAAGTCTCAAATCAAGTTACATAACCAAAGAACCAGTGTTCTTCATCAAAATACTACAATAAGGGAGCCTAGCTCAACCATCAACCATAACAAAATACTAAAACTGCCTATATATACTCAGAAATATTGCAACCACCAGGAGTGTGATCGGGCCACTACATTAATTCTTTCAGTCGACGCTTTCTCTATCAAATTGTACAATCCTCCTCATATCAGATGCAAGCCAGGCGCAGTTATGTGCTTTACAGGAAAATATGTCCATAAGGAAGCTTCGGATTGACAGACTACCTTTACGACCACTCTCTGCATGTTTTCTATTTATGGGGTGAGATGAGGTCTCAACTGTCGCCCCCATCTTCAATAACTACCTTCATCGAGATCAGGATGAGGCCTGACACCCATGAATTTTTTAGGCAGTGCCCACGACTTCTTCGAGTCAATCCCGACACCTCGAGGCCAAGAAGATCTTCTTCTATGACCAAATATGGATGCTTTCTGCCTTTGGCGCAACTCCTCTCCATCGCTCCATCTTCAATGTGACCTAGGGCCATGACCCTACACAATTTCATGATTGTGGGCTCTACCAAGGGTGGTCTGAAAGAAAACCTCTTTTGTCCCCGTAGTTCACCATGAACCGCCACGCGTCCCTTTCTAAAAACCATGGTTCTGATTGTGGCCCGACCCTGAGATTTTAAAATGTGCCCACCTTCCGACCCCGCAATGGAACGCGACCATTGATCTTATGATTTGAGATGAGGATTCTTGATCAATGACTCAGATATAGCACCTTTTAGATTGATGGATCAGATCTTCCCTTTTCAAATCGATGACCGAGATCTGCTTCAGGCCTTCGGGCTCCGAGAAAATCAAAAATCAAATATTTCTTACCTTCTGTGCTTTTACCTAGATCTATGAATCTGACGACACATGGATCTTGTTGATAAACGACTCAAAATCACTTTGTCCCTTCGGTACTTTACAATGTTTAACTCCCACAATTCTCTGGAGTGTTGAACTCCAAAGCAAGGGATCTGTCTCCACGTGTCCTCAGCTTTTGATGGCTCAAATTATTTCAGGAGTTTGAGCTTCGACACTTTGGGAATTCTACACACTTCTCACTTCGAAACTCCTGGATATTATTTCCCCCAACAACTTGGAAGACCTACTGCCCTTGACAACTATATGTGATAACAGATTCCACCTCCCCGAACTCCAGAATCATGAATCTCTTGAAGTCAATCACTAGAAAAGAATCCACATGCATGTCACATAACCTCACTAGTATAATGCAATACACATGCATGTCTCTCCAACTAATGAGGGATATTTCGTTATATCCACAACTTATGAACTAATTGGGAAACAATTCATTTAGAACTGTTAATTGATCCTTTCCTGTATTCAAAGTGCGAGCTTCCTAAAATGCACAAAATCCCTTTTCTTCATTAGATTCTTCATCATTGTTAACATCTGGTGGATCTTCAAGCATGGCTACATCCGCTATATGTTGTCTATATTTGAATTTCCCTTAAGAAATTCATTGGCTCACTATCTACAATTCCAAGTTGTATGACCCAAATTCTTGTAATAGTGGCATTGTATTTCCTCTTTGTCTTTTGTTGATCTATTGCAGTTGTTTCTCACATAGAATGCAAGTTTTGGTTGGCTATCACCTTCAGTGGTTCTCTTTTCTTCTACTAGAAATGTTGCAATCATTTTTTCTATACTTTGTGAAGGTATTTGACTCAGAGTAGAGATAGCACTATTGTAATTAGGCAGCAAATGTTTCAGAAGAATAGCATTTGCATCATCCTCATCAATTTTTTTCTTAACTTATGCAAGATATTTGATAATATATCCTAGATTATTGATGTGACTTGACATGGTAACTTTAGTTGGCATCTTGAAGTTGAATAATTGTAATTTCAGGGAAAATTTATCATTCACTTCTTTTGCCCCAAATAACTTGTTGAGATTTTTGAGATCTTCTTGGATGATTTGTCCAAATCTATGTGATGTAGCTATGAATCTGAGAGGGCAAGGAAAATAATGTCTTTTTCAGGTTCTACCTGAACTCCTTTAACAATTACCGAAAGGTTTTTATTCATTAATTGCATTTGGATCTTCACTTTCCATGTATGGAAACTGAAATCCGAGTAGTTCTCTAACAAAATCTCCATCACTGATCAGATCTTAATTCTTTTTTTTCTGCTAGAAAATAATTACCGTTGGAAATAGAATTTCTGGAACTAAAAAAAATCATTGAAAATTACCACTACATCTATGTACGTATTGTACGGATTATATGATCTCAAATCTATAGTGTTTTGACTATTTGAGGGTTGATCCAATGTCTTTACCATTGTAAGACATCCATATGACCATGATAGGGTTTGTTTTCTCTCCTCCTTGTTGCATACGACCCATCCACAGTTTCCTTGCAGTGTATGAACTGTGTATATTTCCTTATGGATCCTGTATGTTTCCTTACAATGATTTCATTGTTCTCAACTTAGGGTGCCACAATTCGAGGGTTTTATCAATGATTTCACCCATATCCGAAGTGTTTGTAGCAATTTTACTCCTTGTTCCTATGACCATTCTCGTATGGCCATGATTTCCCATCCTCATGCATCATATGGAAGTACTCTCTACTTGGTGATCTCTCTCTATGTGTACGACCATTATTTTTTGTTGGGATATTCTTCCATATGAGATAAATCAGAATTATAGTGACAGATATTCTAAATTTACCCATGATTTCAAACAAACAATCAAACCCTTTGATATTCAAGCTTTGGCCTCTAACCATCCTGCTCCTTTACCATATTACAAGAACCAAAGAAATCTTAGGTAGGGTTATGATACTGAAAACATGATCTCCATAAACACTAAACAATATTATTATTGAACGATATATAATTACAACGAGGATACTCACTCTTATAAATATATTAAAAGAAAAAACCCTAAAAGGCGAAAACCCTAATCTTTTAACCTAAAGTCACTAAGGTGAAATTATTACATGGGTAAACCTTGTATCTATAGTAGTGAGGGGAGTGAGGATATACCCTATGAAGATCATGGGGAAGGCCACTCCATCTAGTTCAACATGCTTATAATTCCCTTTCCCTAAAAATTTTTATGGTTTCCTCAAAATGGGTGATTTCCCTTCTTTGTTTTTCTTCTTGAATAGGGATGAGATTTGAATCAAAGGTTAGGTATGTGCGGTTTCTAATACGTTATTCAAGCCTTTTCCATAATCCACAAGTGGTTTCCCATATCTTATTCTCTATACTTATGATATTTAGTTACTCTCATCTCCTAATGATGTATCCAAGAGAACAAGGCTCTGAGTTGGACTTCCCCTACATGTGGGTTAGGTGACCAGTTGTAAGGGTGAGGTGGTGCAAAATTACATAGATAGAATTCATTGAGTTGTACCATATCTTCATAATTACTCTCCTAACATGTATCTATGAACTCCCTAGGGGTATCCACCCTATAGGGGAGCTATTTGGTCAACCTACCAATATGGAATATGTGCCACTGCTCTTTGAGGAAGAGAGTATAAACCCATGATGGCAAGATATAGTTGAGCATGCCTCTAACAATCCTACTATCTTGGTGATATAGGCCTACATGACCTCAAATTTTTCACTTTGGTTGTCCAATTCTTTCTTAATTTTGTCCAACTCTTCGTGTAGGGATTTGTTCTCAAATTCCAATTGTCTCTTACTATCCATATTTGTTATTTTCATGGTCTGAAATTTTTCTTGTAGATTGGCAAGTTGTTGGTCCAAGTAAAACACATCACTTTTCCCACCAATATCTTCCATTCCATTGCTCACAGTTTCTAATAACCTTTTCCATTTGAGGGCCTCATCACTTGCTACTTCCAACTCAGTCAAAGTAACCTACATTGTTTATTCATCTGTCTTTGAAAATTATGTGTTATTTTCCTCTTGTGACTATGTTGGGTGTTTTGTGGGAATATGATCCTCCTCTAAGTATACTATTGTGGTAAAGAGAGGGGTGATCATATTGGGATATTATTGGGACCTAGTCTTATAACTTATTGAGTTCATCCCTCCTCTAACTATAGATTGGCCCCTTTTCTCTAATTTTTAAGGGATTGTTTTCAGGTGTCCTCATTTTTATAAGTCTTTCTATTATCTATTTACCCTCATCTTCCACCTACACTCTCTTTTGTGCTTTCCTCCTCTTGTATGTTTCAACTTTCCTAACCTTCTTTTTTCTCTCAATATCCCTCTTAGGGTTGGGCTCCTTAGCTTCTTGCTAAGAGGAAATAAAATCTGCTATGTTCATGTTGATGAAATATTTCACATGACACCCTGATTGGGTACCTCTCCCAAGTATCATAGACTATCAGTTTGATCATGTCATGGTGGTCCAATGTCTCCTCATTTTATTTCTTTACTTTAGTGCTCATTTCTCTTAAGGATTGTAATAGAAATAAATGGATTTTGAGGTTCTCCTCAGTCCTATGATGGAATAGATTCCTCAACTGGTGAAGAAACTTGAAATGATAAGCATAGAGCACACTAAGTGTTCCTTCACATGTAAATTATTTTAAAAGGTGATAGACCGCCTCATCCAAAGGCTTGGGAAAATTCTCTCTCTTCACCCCATTCTTGATTTCCTCGATATCATTATAGCTTAGAAAAAAAATAGTTTTCTCACATCTATTTTAGGTTGCATTTCTTCAGTATCCCAAGGCAGATCCATTGAGAGTCATGAGACCCTACTAATCATTGGTTCTTTTAATTGGATTTATCGGCCCTTTAAAGAGGTGATGTAAACCTGGTTCCCGATGTTTTGGAAATTTAATGCAAACTCCATGTTTACTTTATCATCATATCCTTGCAATCTATTAAAATACTCTAACCAATTTGAATGTTGGAAAACCTCTACCACCTCAGGGTTATTATATATCCTTGATGTCTCTGTAGGATCCCTTATTTTGAATCCACCTCCCACTCTACAGCTTTATATGTGATATGTCTATGTGGGCACTTTGCACAGTTGAATCATAGTGAAAACATATGGTTTTTAACTATCCCCCAAATTATGCAAAAAAGGATATCATACAAAGGGTAATGACATGTGGTTCAAATCCTAGCTTGAGGGATAAGTATATATGAGACCGGTGGTGCATGCTTGAAATATTTAGTCGATTACCACAAAATTGTCGAGGATAGGTGGGAAAAACTATGGGTTTTTTTCAATTTCGAGAAACAGGTAGTGATGATACTGGTGTGTTCTTGAAAATGGTAGAAAACTCATGGATTTTTAAGCTTTTGAGGTCACAAAATTCTAGGTTTGTCTCCTTGTAGAAGTGGTATTCATACCCAAGGTTACAAATCTGAGACCAAAAATGTAGTTCACAGTTTCCATAGGAAGATAAGGTTTCACCCTTTTTGTGACAATCTTTGGGGGTCAAATATCTCTAAGGATGGATTCTATTTTTATGCCAAAATCAAGTTTATTTTTGGATGAGAATGGATAGTGAACTTTGAGAGTAGTTTATGGCATCCTTATGTGCACAAAAACTCTTAGGTGCAGCCTCCAAAACAATTTCTAAGAGTAGGATTTTTCTGAAAATGGTGGCTCCATGAACTTGTCAACGAACTCTGACTGGGGTCAAAGTTGATTTTTCAACCTATCTAAGGATAGATTAGTTTTGAAAATAGTGACTAGTCCTAGAGAAAGTTTTGAAAATGGAAATGGAAATATCCTAGTGAACTATGTATGCCAAGCTCCTAGGATTTGGCCTCTTAACACAAGTTCAAAGGATTTATATACTGAGACATACTTTTAATGGAAATAGAAGAGGGTGGGGCATTTTGGATTTATGTATCCAAGACTAACCTTTCACACAATTATCTTGTAATTTGTATCACCTTTGTTTAACCTTGAACTAGTCTCTGAAGCTATGTCTCCTCTCTGAACCCTTATTCTGCAACACACAATATACCTTCCCTAACTCTATAGCACACAATCTATCTTGCAAACCCTATCTATGTGATCATTGAATTCAATAGTTGTGTATGGTTTCATGTAATAGATCAAAGGATGCTTTTTTATTTTAGCATGCATGCATTTTCCTCTTGATGATCAGTTTAGGTGGATTTGAGCACCTTCTCCTAATAATTTCAATATTTTGGTGCTCTTTGAATTATCAACACCATTATTTTTATGTGACTTTTGACACCAACTTCATACACTACTTATTATTTTTCTAACGGATTGCATACAACGGTGCTTACCTTTCCAACCATTGATTGCTTCAATCACAAATTTAGATACCCCCAACTCCCTTATTTGGATATTTGAGGCCCATCGCAGTGGCTTGTGTGGAGTATTTGTTTTAGTTAACATGATTAAATATTGGGATTGTGATTGACTATTAATGAAATAATTGAATTTAGAGTTAGTAACATACATTTCATCTTGTTGTATTGATATGCATGTAATATAGTTTCCTGGGCAATCGTCTTGAAGTGTTGATGGAATTGTAGAATTATTTTAGTGTTGGACTTGTTTCTTTGAGGGGAAAATAGGGACTATTGTAGCCTCCTATATCTCCATGTAGGGAGGAAATGCACCCTATAGTAGTTGATGTAATGATGTAGAGTGGAATACAATGATTTAGGATGCTAGATTCAGGTGTAATAGGCTCCCCTTGATCCTTTGATATCATTTTTGGTGAAGGATTCGAAAAATGGGTGTTATAGGATGGCTTATTGTAGCTTCCTATAGCACTTTGTATGTTGGATTGTTTCCTATATAAAATGCATGCAACTCTTCCTGTAGCTTTTTGTACCAATGTAAAAACACTACTTTCATGTAGCTTCCTGTAGGTAGTTGTTTGAGTGCACAAATTTTCTTTCTAGAGATTTTGAAGTATGGAAATAGATTATTATGGATTATCTTGTGGGTGTATATGGTGAATGTTTAATATAATGAGTGTGTGAATGATATATGAAGTGGAAATGAATGGAAGTGGATGAAAAAGTGAAATGAATTTTGAATACATAAAAATGTTCTTTGGAAGTGTGTTGATGATAGGAGTGAGTGATGGAGAAGGTTGGTTGGTGTAATGAATACCTCCAACAAAGTGTTTTTTCTATATAGGTATTTGAAACCTAGGGGTTTGTTGTTCATTTTAAAAGGTTGAATTTATTGTCGTTTTCCTTTCGAAAATTTTGTTGATTACAATGTTGTTGTGGGTCATGCTTACTAAGGGCTACATGTAATATTTTGTTGTTGTTGTCACTTGCATTAAGTTGATGGTTATATTTGTACTGTAGTTGACCCTATTGCTCTTTGTTATTGCTGACTCGATTATTTTGAGGTGTACAAGAAGAGAATGTTGATCTACTTGAATTTTTCCAGGCTATAAAATGTTGACGGTGAAATACTTTGTTGGTGTAGTTGAAGATATTGATTTGACTTTGCATAGGGATATGATCCACGTTTTCCAGCTTGGATTTCACACACTAGTGTCCACAATGATTTTGATGTCAAGATTATGTCATTTTTAGACTAAGAGATGTTGGTAAAAATCAAGAATTGCTAAGTGATCCTTGCCTTGGTTGAAGTTTTTTTCATGCTCAAAAGTATTCTGGGTAGGAAAAAATGAGAATTTTGAGTTTATTGAGGCTAAACCTTTACATGATGAGATACAAAGTGATTAACCTGAGGTGTTGTAGCCCTCTATTTTGTTGTATGGAAACTTTGTAGTCTAGTTGTTGTGGAAGTGTCTTGAAATGTTGTTGCCTACTGGAATATACATTAGTTAATAATCATCTACAACATGTTAAGTCTATAACTGTATATTATGTTGTGAAGCATATAAATATTTGTTGTTGTGGGTTGGAAAGATTTGATGAATTTGATTACTTGAGTGACGACACATGTTTTGTATAGATAATGATATGGGGTGATGATGATGGTCTATTAATGGTATGGTGTGGTGTTAGATGATGAAATGGGGTGATGATTATCTCCATGATGTTGGAGATGAGTAATGATGGAGTAAATTAGAAATTTTCCAATAGAATGAAGTGAAGTAAGAATATGGAATGAATGATGATGATGTAAACATGTAATAGGTATGTATTGGGTAAGAGATGATGTTTTTTTTTTTTTGGCATGCTTTTATTATCCATGTAGACTAATGTTGTGTTCTATTGTTGATTCATGGTCTTCTTGGAGTGCAACCTTCTTAATACATGAACTTGTATCCTATATATTTTGTTTGTGTCTATCATACTTCCATATTTTCCATTTTCTTTCATTTGTAGACTTGAAAACACTTGCAACAAAAGTTAGGGTTTTTTTCTGTTTTTTTCTTACGTTTTTTTTGTTTTTTCCTCTTTTTTTTCAAGGTATTGGTGTCATCACTGGTTTTCACCACTACCCTACATGGAGGGTTTTTAGCATGGACAATATTTTATTACATAACTAAGGATACCTCCGAGGAGGTTTTCAACCAAATTTCTACCCTTGGTGCCTCAACCAGGTTTTCACCAGGGAATTTTTATTCTTGTTTTTTTTTTTTTTTTTTTTTTG
>ML777799.1:734890-761458 GCA_009831015.1 Picea engelmannii | reverse complement strand
ATCTTAGGAACGTGGTTGGTCTTCAAACCAAAGTTGGAGTTTCTCCATTCTTGATTCACCTTCCTTGTGTCCTCATCATGAATTTCATGGGATGCATTTTCACTTTCAGGTGTCTTCTCTGTTACGAATTTTTTCAATACTTCTATGATCTCCCCTTTTAAACCATCCATCTTAGTATCCAACTTAGCTTCCATTGAATCCATCTTAGTATCCAACTTAGCTTCCACTGAATCCATCTTCTTTTGTAGTTCATTTATATCCCTACGCATTTCTTCACCTTCATCAAGAGTCCAAGTAGGATTTTTTGGAGGCTTACTTGGTGTAGAAGTTCCCTTTTTTGGTGCCATGTTGGCCAAGTATCACTTTTGAACCTTGATTTTGAGGTGGTTCTGCTAGACAATATTTCTTCTGTTGTATCTCCCAAGTTTTGTCCCTTATGGGTATGAAACTTTATTTTATGTAGTTCTCTGATATTTCTTCTCCGCAATGCCACAGGTCTGATCAAAATTGGATGTGCCAAGTGGAATTTATGGTAACTTCCCCACAACTTCCCGATTTTTGTCATTTCCAAGAGATCTCACTTGTATAGCGTGCCCCGCACAAAATAATTGATACAATATTCTAAAACTCACACCAAAAATACCACAAACTGTCCACGATCCAATGAAACCAGTCCCACTCAATTTGGATACTCTAGGAAGAAGTTATGATTATTTTACCTGGAACACCTTCTTGAGACTAGTCAATAGGACTAGTCAGATACCCTATCTTATACAGGGTGTATCTACAAATTTAAGATGACCCAGAAGCTAAAATGTTTACCACATATACTTTACCAATTTATTTAAATAGCCTCCAGAGTTCAGGGTCTGAAATGTTACAGAGAAGTTTTTATAGCAAAAATTTTACAATGACTCAGTTCAGGATGATTCCAGAACCCTATCTTGTACAGGTTGTATCTCTGAAATTATAAGGCCTCAGGAGAGGAATTTTGAACCCAACGTACCTTGATCCATCTACTAAACATCCTCCAAGAAGTTCCTTCTGAAACGTTGTAGAAACAAATTTATAGCAAAAATTCCAAGGTGTCTCATATGTAGCACCGAAACCCCAAGACCTTGAGCTCTGATACCATATGTTAAGAACCAAATATCAATATAGCATAGAAAAACCTCAGAAAAAGTACTCAATGCATTGAAAAAGAAATGATTTCAGATAATAAGCCTCTTCAAGGGGGCAACCTCCTTTTACCCACTTAAATGTTCAAGTACAAGATCACTCAAAATGAAAATGTCTCCTTGGTATATATAGGAGACTAGGAGGTATAATTACAACTAATGGCCTAAAAACGACATAAATAAAATAACATTACTAATATAATATGCCCCAATTAAGGGGTAATGAGCCAATATTAGGGATTAACATTGTCTTTACCTCTACCCTCCTTGTCAAGTAATCAGTGCAAACTAGGATATGATGCTTTTGATTTGAAGGATGTTTAAATAGCCCTACAAAGTCCAATCCCTAATTTTCAAAAGGTTCTGATGAAACATGGGGATGTAATAGAATCGCATCCCTATTGGGAGGTTTTTCCATCCTTTGGAACCCATCAAATGAGACATATTGCTCAACATATTTGTGCAAAGTAGGCCAATAATATCATGCTTGCAAGATATTGTAAGTTGTACTCTTTACAACATAATGGCCTTCACAAGGATCATCATGGAATGCATTGAATATTTCGTGTATTTCATCTTGCCTGACACATCTTTATAAGATCTGGTATGGTGTAAGATTGAATAAATAGCCCTTCATCCAAGTATAGTTGACACTTTTTCTGAAAATTTGCAATGTTCTCTACAAGAGAAGTGTTGAGGAAATTTCCATGTAGTTAAGTAGTTGTCTATGTCAGCAAACCAGTGAGTTTCTATTGATATTGCAAAGAGATGCTCATTGGGAAAATTTTCATCTACCTCTTCATTATCTCCAATATTGGTCAATGTTGATAGAAAATCTGCAACAACATTATGTTTGACAAGCTTGTCAAGGATTGCTAGATCAAATTATTGTAGCAATAAAAACCATCTAATTATCTTGCCATTAATATAATCTTTGTTCATTAAATACTCGATGGCAACATTATCTATATGCAAAACTAGGTATCCAATGACATAGTGTTTAAATTTGTTAATGGCATATACAACTGCAATAAATTATTTCTATGTGATAATATAATTAATCTCTACACCAAATAAATTATTGTTGATAAAATAGATTGAAAATGGGATTTTGTGTTCTTACAAGCCTATAACTACCCATAATTCCTTGTCAGATGCATCAGTATGAATGTGGAAAGGAATGTTCCACTTGGGACCTTGCATTATAGGGGTTGAGATGAGTTTTTCTTTAATATTTTCAAAGTTTTGGAATTTTTTTGTCCAACAAAAGACAATGTCCTTAGACATCAATCTGAACAAGGCAGAGGCTAGTTTGTTAAAGTATTTGATGAACCTTTTGTAGTACCATGCATGGCCAAGAAAATGTCTTACATATTTTTTTTTGGGGGGGAGCCTAGGAAGGTACTTGATGATGTTTGCTTTAGCTTGGTCAATTTCAATCCCTCTAGAAGAAATATGGTGACCTAGGACAATCCTTCACTCATGATAATTTTGCATTTGACTTAGTGATAGGTTAATTTACTCACACCTCATTATCACTTTTTCAATATTTGTCAAGGCTTCCTGGAATAAATTTCCATAAGATGTAAAAGCATCCATGTAGATCTCTACAATGTCATGGGTAAGATCTGAAAATATGGTCAATATAGCTCTTTGAAAAGTTGTAGGAGAATTACAAAGGCCAAAGGGAAGGAAATTGTACGAAAATGTGCCCTAAGGACAAGTAAAGGCAGTTTTATCTTAATCTGTAGAGTTGATCTGCATTTGGTTGTACCCACTAAACCCATCAAAAAATGAAAAGTATGTTTTTCCTACTAGGAAATCTAGTATTTGATCAATGAAAGGTAAGGGGAAGTGTTCTTTCCTTGTGGTTTTGTTGAGATATTTGTAATATACACACACCCTCCATTTTCCATTTTTCTTAGGCATAATAACTAAGGGTGAGACCCATTCACTATTAGATATTGGATAAATGAATCATGCATCTAAATTTTTTTATAGTTATCCCTTAATAATGTCTTTTAAGGTAGGGTTCACTCTTCTTTGAGATTTCTTAATGGGTGAAGATTCATCCTTTATGCAAATGTGATGTGTACAGATGTTTGGATGAATGCCTTTTATATCCTTGTAATCCCAGGAAAATGTTGTGGTATGATTTTAAGGAAACCCAACAATTTCTACTCTTGGACAACAATGAAATTAGTGTTGATTTTCAAAGTTTTAGAGGCACAAATTTCAACTATTTTGATTGTTGTTTGTTCAATCTCAACAATGAGTAAATTTTTCCAAGAACCCTCTTTCAAATCAGAAAAAATTTCATACTTTTTTGTTGTTCTCGGTCATTAAAGCCTTCAATTTTTACAGAACTAGGATATAGATTATGAATAAAGTTTGAGATAAAAGTGTCATCATATGCATTTTTCATGGCCATGGAGATTTCAATGGTAAGGAGAGGGTGTACTAATGTCTGAAATGTTTCCTCATTTTCCTCTTGTCGTACACACATAGGCATTTTTTTTTAAATCAATGGCTTGGAAGGGGGATTGAGGACACATTTATTTTGACCATTTGTAATGGTCATAATTCATGCTCTACAACTGATATATTCATCCGTTGGAGTTAGCCAAGGTATTCCTCTGATGAGGGGATATCCATTCAACTTAGATTTTGTTTGAATCACTATGAAATCTATTAGACACCCCCATGAATCAATAAACATCATTACATCCTCTTATACTCCCTCAAGATTTATAGTTTATTTGTCTACTAGCTAGAGTATAGTAGGTGTGTGTGTTAGAAGTCCTTGAAGGTCTATCATAAGCACAATATCCTTTGTCATGACATTAATGACCGCCCCTAGGTCTATCAAGGTATTATGGATGAGGTTCTTTTTAATATAGACATCTGCCGCTGGGATGCCTAGATCTAAGTACTTAGGGAAAAACAGTATTCCTAGCATGAGGTCTACTAATTGACCTATCACATTGATTGTAGGAGAATCCTTCTTATTTCTTCAAGAATTCTTAATGCATTCTTGTTTGATGAATTTGTTGTAAATAGAGACATTATTAATATCTTGGAGGAGATGGATCTTGACACATAAGTTTATGATTTCTCTTATGAGGTCATTTTTTGAATAGGTGTAAGCCTTCTTAGTGTCTAGGCTCTCGGGATATGGTAAATTGGTTCGGGGATAGGTTTTTCTTGCATGGATATTCCTCTCTCTCATAGCTTGTATCTTCTATAGGTTTTTTAATAAGAGGAGGGGATTTTAGTACCTTCCTTGATATTAGATTTATTTCTTGAAGATCCATAAAGTAGGTTTAGTAAGTCATCTCATTATTGTACACATGTTGGACCTACCTATTGTTTGGATTGGGAGCTGGTTGGGTGGGAAATTAGGGTTGTTTTGGTACTATTTTATTATTTCTTGTTGAAGCACTGGGCTATTGTTGTGAGGTGGGAGAAATGCATGTTGTTGTTGTTTGTTTGCATGTTTCCATCATTGTGGATGGTTATTCCACTGGTGGTTTTGGATTGGAGGTTGGGATAGAAATGGTTGAAAGGTTGAAGTTGATTATGATATTTCCATTGATTTTTCATGGGCTAGTTAGGTTGATTAATGGGATACCAAGGTTGATTATGAATTTGTTTGTTATACCTAGAAAATTACCGAGGATGAGAGTAAGGAAGACCTGGTTGAAATGGCCTAGGTAATCCTTTTATTCTTTGGTTGATGAAGCATAGTTGCTCCACATTCTCCTCAACTCCTTGATAAGCAAACTTGATACTTGGAAAGGAAGGACATTTGTTAGTTGCATGTTTCTCTTCACAAATTGCACAAATTTATATAGTGTTAAGTGGGCATTCACTTACACTGTGTTTCTTTATGCATTTAGGAAACAAAATAGATAGAGATCATTGCTTCCTCTTGCTTCTTCCTTATCTGCAATGTATCCATATATACGTCTAATGAGTGTAAAATATTAGTTTTCATATCCTCTAACAAGACTCCTAATTCATTTATAATAAGAGTTGCAAAGTTAGATGGTTACGTTATCGTACTTTTTCCATTCTTACTTTTCTTCCTTTTAGATCTAGAGTAGTTTTTAAATACTTTCTTGATGTATTCATACTCCAACATAAATATTTCTCCATTTGCAAAGAGATTCAAGGTCTCCATGAGTTCCTCTCTTTCCCCTTTGAGCAAGACAAGTTTGAGAGAGTTCTCATCCAATGTGCAACTATGAGTTCTTTTGTAACTAAGTTGGAACCTTTCCACGTGTTCTCATAAAGATTCATTTTCTCCTTGGATCATTCTCAATATTTCATCTCTTCTATCCCTATCCTTGTAATAATCCCTATATTTTTCAATGAAGGTTTGTTTCATTTGATCCTGGCATCTGATGATATTTTCTTCTAAATTCATGAACCACCTCAATTTGATTTCTTCAATGTAGAGGGAAAGAACTTGAGCTTATGAGCATCATATGCATAATCACAGGTCCTGCAAACAACTTCAAACTCGGAAATAAAAGTGACAAGGTCTTCTGAGATAAGGCCATGAAAGTGAGGAAGCGTAGAAGGATTGATATTCTTAATTTGTGTTTCTCCATTGGTTTCCCTAATGGGGAATACAAATATTTCATATTTTTGATCTCCATCTTCAACCATGGTATGATGAGATGATGATTCTTCTTCTTCCTCTGAGAAATTTGCAAAAATTCTTGCTCCCCCTTGGACTAACTCTCCAAATTATTCAATAATTTGTTGGGTGTATGTCTCACAATCTACTTATTGTTGTTGTTCATCAGTTTTACATTTTTCAATGGTATAAGTACTTAATAAAAATACAAGAATAGAATTTATAAGAAACCTATCACACCCCACCCAATATTCTATGTCAACTCACAATATTTTGATGATATATTGCAATAATTTCTTATCTCTCAAGAAATCATGATTTTTTTTGGCCAATAGTTAATTGACAAGATGAAAAACTCATGATATATCATCGATATTTACAACACTAAATTTGAACCACATTCCCTCTTACATTGATCTAGAATGGATCATTTTATAATTTGTCAACTATCATGGTACCTTTTGGGTGGAAAAATTGGAGGAATTGACTTACAAGGCCCATTTTAGTGGTAGGTCACAGTTTGGAGATTTGGGGTTCGAAACCTTCCATAGCCATTTTGAGGCATCAAATGGCATTTTTTGAGGTCAAAACTTTGCAAGAATAACTCACAACCCCTTGACATTTTTCTACACCCCAAGAGGTTTCCAATGGTATGAAAATCACCTCAATTGGAGTTCCTATGCAGAAGTTATGTCTCCCACAAGTTGTCATGCCTTATTGACCACCATGGTACCGAGTGGATGTCACGTCAGCGCCATTACTCCCACATTTGGGCTAGTCACATGTGGACTTTCAAAATGTTCTAGAAGGTCCAAAGCCTTGACATTAATTGGGGGTTGATGCATGCAAAAAATTTAACCCTAGATGGCTATCAGGTTATGTTAAATATTGGGTTTCTAGGAAGAGAGGAGGTTCCCTTATTTTAGCATTGTACTTGTTCCATAGTTGAGTAGAGAATCTAGGAGTGGGATTTGAAAGCATAATAGAGGAGGTAGAATATTTTGTAGCATCCATTCACGCCACAATGTCAAAGGAAACTCCATAGTGAGTGCCCCTTTCTTTGTATCTGCATTTCATAACTGAAGAAAAGAGAGTAGGGCATATACCTCACCTTCTGGTTAGGTTTTCTCCCATATTGGGTTTCCCAAGTCACATCTTGTGTTCATTGTTGTGATTGGTGTGTTCATTTTCTTTTTCTTTCATTTTCAAATTTCAATTATTTCTGTAAATTTGAGCATTAAGGTAGTAATAATAAATATGGGATCTAAAAAATAAATTGCATAACAAAATATTTCATAATCTTGCAAATTCTACTGTGATGAACTATTCCAATGGAATATCCACAGTAATTTCCAGATCACACATGCACTTCCAGTATTGAAAAGTGAAATAAACACAAACATTATTCCTTCTCCAAACTTTACATCCATGCGTAGTGTTAACACGTTCCTCTCATTCACAGACACAATGGAAATAATTTAATTCCATTCATAATCAATAAAAAAATGATGGTGTTCCTTCATGTCAATTCAAATGCACCATAATCTAAACAAACCAAAGTTTCACAATCTTGGTTCCATCATATCATTCCTTGACTTAAGTTGTGATACCATGTTGGTTTTAAGGTAATAGAATTAATAATAAAGTTGTTTCAATATAATCATTGATTAGAACCCGATACACATAGTAATTTGTTGTATGGGTACAATATGTCACCTAAATATAGATCAATAAGCCTCAATTATCAAATCACTTGATTTTCTTCATGTGCACAAATAAGGTTAAACACCTCTTATAAACAAGTGTAAGGGTCACTTTGATGTGGGTGTGGTACCCTAGAGGGCACTAACACCAAGTGCAGTCACACACTAACACCACAAGGTATATGAATGTAATCCATCAAGGCCCTGAGGGTGCCCCTAGTCAAGTTACAATACAAGTCAAGATTGGCCAATATAACTCCCTCAAATAATTTGCATCAATGTTTTGAAATAGAAATGGATGCTTATGAGTATGCAATGGGAGCAGTGGTCACTCAATGTGGTCACCTAGTGACATACCATTCGGAAACCTTCAATCATGTTGTCAATGTTAACCTAATAATCCTATAGTTTATTTAGGTAGGTATTCTTCCTAGAATAATAAATTTATTCTAGAAGTTATGTGTTTACTAGAAAATAGATTGGCATTGTCACATCCTTTCCATAGTGATCATTCTTGAGTTGTTGGTCAATGACACATGGCATGTTGAGATAAGGCTACAAAGGTTATATATACACTATGGCTCTCACCTATTATGTAATATTTTTTTCCTAATTAATAAAATATGTGTTTGAGGACACTTGATGAATGTTAACAATCCAAAGATACTCCACATATGAAAGGGGGAGTTATATGCCATTGTGCAAGCCATAAAGAAATAGAGACACTAGCAAAGAAAGTATTGTCCATATTGACCATAACACCTTGCAATTCACTCCTTCACAAAGAAAACTTCACACATTCGGGCCTGGCATAAATGGATGAGCTACTTGTAGCAATTTCCAATGGTGATTTAGCATAGGAAAGTAACCCCAATGTAGCATTTATTGTCTCATTAGGGAACCAATGATTGCACATATTACAACCATGAGCATGCATGGTCATGACCAATATTATCAAAATCAGTGAAACCATACCAGAACCAGCTAGTTTGAACTAGTTGTGGGAGTTTTCAACCTGAATCGGTGATTCAAACCGGTTTTAACTAGTTTTTCGTAAACTGATCATAAACGTTCAATTCAATACATAAATGGTCAAAACCATCTAGTTTGTCCTATTTTGTACCAGTGCATTTCCATCCCAAAAAAAACACCTACAACTACCCTAAAAGCTCATTTTGGTCAATTTAATGATGGCCCCCTCTATCATGGAGGGACTTATCCTGGATGACTTGCACCCACTTACACCACCATAGGATACAAAGCTTGGTGTTGGATATTCAAGGTTATCGAGTCAAGACGTCGAGCATACTCATGCAAATAATGTAGACAATCTAGGTTCAGGTGATTATGGAGTTTGATTTTAATTGTCGACCATAGTGTGATTATTTTTGGACTCTAGAGCCAATTTAGAACCTCAATGTTTATGTATTGGGTTCATATACATATTGCACTCAATGCTATATTGTTATTTTTACCCTTACACACTATATGCATAAGAAGTTTTGCATATTATATGTGTAATGATTTAGATTTACATCCAAATGTACTCGAATATAGATTTTTTTAAATCAAAATTTGAATATTTTAGGTATTTTTGGTCAATCATTTTTGTTTCAGTTTTTTACAAGTACCATTTTTTGTGGCAGGCCAAATCAATTCTAATAACATTGGTTATGACACCAATGAATGGATTAACCAATACAAGGAATATTATTACTTTTCTAATATATTGCAATAGTTACAAGTAAGTAAGTTTTCTGCTTACTTTCATTTGAAAGGTGGTACAATTTACAAACTTGGACTACTTTGTGTTATGTCAAGGCATCAACTAGCCCCAAGTCAACGACTTAGGGCCCCCATTTTTTTCTAAAAAACTTTATGTTAAGCTTCATCATCAAGCATGCATTTCTTCACCCGTCTTACTATTAATGAATGACTTTGAGTTGCATCAAAATTGGGATATTAATCAAGTGTTTTGCATTGTGTTTGAGTACAACATTGTGTTTGTATCATGTTTCTTGATCTTGATCAGTTACATTCGATGAAGTTTCGCTTACACCTTGATGATACCTCGCCCTCCTCTCCCTCACCCATATGATGAGTGAGCGTTAACACCCTCACCCATGAATGGATGAGTGACTTCGTTCCTCTCCCGTTGGTCGAGAGTTCGCTGCCTCACCCTTTGGTCGAGACGAGCTAAACGCTCTCCTTATGTCAGGCGAGCCCTCCGTCCTTGCAAGCGAAAGAGAATAATAAGCCTTCCTCCCTTCCTTTACCACCAATAGGGGGCACTTACCAGGTGAGGTGAGTTAGGCCAATAGTGAATCAGACATTCTGGGTGGCGAGCCCTCCGTCCTTGCAAGCGAAAGAGAATAATAAGCCTTCCTCCCTTCCTTTACCACCAATAGGGGGCACTTACCAGGTGAGGTGAGTTAGGCCAATAGTGAATCAGACATTCCGGGTGTCAACTTCAGGACGAAGATAGCTTGCTTTGATGATAGTTTCACTTGGTTGGATTATGCATAATTGCATCTTGCTTGTGTGAGTATGCTTTGGGTGTGAGATTGTCTTAGTTCATTATTACATTTCATTGACTAAAGGATTATGTGATTTCAAACTTTAACATGCTTTCATGTCTTCTATGTAGGTTGTCATACCTTGTTTCAGTGATTGATATTGAAAGACAAGTCATAGATCATAGCCTATCAAAAAATGACACAAGATGTATCCAATTAGTGAGCAGGAAAGCACTAGTGGCACATGCACATGAAATGGATGAGGTTATGAAAAACAATGTATAAAAGCATATGGCAGTAACACCAGGCTATGTCCAATGAAGAAATATCATAGCCATGCAGCCCACACAATTGCATCGCAATATCTGTGGTATTGGCAATGGAAACATGAGAGAAAGCATGGTGGGGTGCACAATGACATAATAAAGGAAATGATTGATATTGCACATAAAGAAATTTTGATTATAGGGAAACAAACATTCTGAAAAAAAAAAAAAAAAACTTTAACCTCCAAGGACACATTGCCCATATTTTTGGTGGTCTGTTAAATTGAATTTTTGAATGCAAAAAAAAAAATATTTTGAAACATACAAACACAACACAATAAATAAAATTTAATTTCCAAGGACACATTGCCCATATTTTTGGTGGAGTTGAATTTTTGAATGCCAAAAGAGAGATATTTTGAAGCATACAAACACAACACAATCGATGAAATTTAATTTTGAGGCTATCAACAATGAAAACACGGATTAGAAATTTCCCATCAACCAGGGAATTTTCACTTCCCAAATTATGAAAGCTATCATCTCGAAGGTAGGAATAGCGCTTTTGACCACTCATTGGAAATATTTTGAGTTTCCTCTATACTTAACAACAAACAGTTCGATGATAGGAGGTCGGATGAAGAAATTATGGTTTTATTAAGTCAAAACATCAAGGGACTTCGTCAACGCTTATTTTAATTGATTTTTAATTGTTTGCGCTTCAGGTTTCGAAACTAACTAAACTTGCACGTGAGGATTTTTTTTTGGGTGTAAGATTTGCAGCAATTAAGTTTTGAGAATTGTCTGGTTTTAAGTATAGAAAGAGATGAAGTCATCCAGTCTTAAATGATGGTCAATAATAACCAGCTTGCTATGCAGCATTTAATGTTGGAGCAAGTGATATATACATTGTTGAATATATTTAGAAATATATATCAAGGTAATTTGATGGTATATACACTAGTCGTTTCAGGATTGAATGCTGAGCAGTTGGTTGGTTATTGTTTGCTTTAAATGATCAATAATAACAGATGCTAATATCTAGTTTGTTACCCAGTATTGAATACTGCGGCAGGTGAATTATAAGCAGTCAGATTTAATTTGCTTTTGGATCCAACAACCTATAATTCACCTGCAGCAGCATTCAATGCTGTGTATAATTCACCTGCAGCAGCATTCAATGCTCTGTAGCAGGCTGGATATCGCTGGCAGTGATGGTCAACAACAGGAAAAACCATGCAATCATTGAGCTATGATAGAAATTCATGTTTCAAAAGTAAAAAGAGTTGCGATTCGCTAAGAGGAAGAAAGATTTCAATTTGCAAATCATTGATGAAAGAAAGATTTCAATTTGCAAATTATTGATGAAACTTTCCTCTACTCTGCTACATTTCATCAAGTAAAGAATGAAATTGCTCACTTGGGAGGCTTGTTGGCTCCCAAAGACAACAATTCGCCTCATAAAGGGAAAATTGCCGAGTATGAGGCCAACAAGCCTCTGAAGTGAGAGATTCAGCCGTGTCGTTGGAGGTGGGCGAAAATTGTCATTCCAAGCCAGTTAAAGGTGTAAAAAACTTATCAATTTCAAACAAATTGCTCAAGAAAAGGAAAATCGCTGGCTTGGGATGCTAGCAAGCCTCCGAGGTCAGTGATTTAGGATTATTGAGCTCTAAGATCAGTTTCTTATCCCCAAAAGGAAAATCGTTCACCCCAGAGAGTTGCCTACCTGCCAAACCCAGCGACTAAGCATTCTAACCCCAACACTCAACACATTGATTCCATTGGGAAAATCGCTCACCTCCCAGCTCTGGCTACCTCCAGAACTGAGCAATTGGCCCATTGGCAATTCAACTCACTGATTTGCATTAATTTGTGTGCTATCTACTAAGTGTTACTCCCATTCTTGGCTGGAAGATAAATCGTTTGGGCCCTTTAAGGTCGAACATTGCTCTCTTTGCCCTCGTTTCTCATTATCTTCTGTGCAACAACCTCCTCCTTCCTGGTTGGCTACTCTCTCCCCTTTCTATTGTATTTTGCAGGTCTAAGCATGTCCAAAGGCATTACAACGAGTAGGCGAGGAATTTACCCATCTTCTGAGTGATGTGCAGTGCATGGAGACTATAAGAGTTGGGTTCCATCTTCAAAATTCAATTTCCAGGCTCGTTGGAGCTGACAAAGCAACACCTTTTAGTTTTAATGTCAGTCTGCAACTTGGTGTATGAAGACGAGATGAAGAAAACCCTCTAGCAATGCATTTAGCCCTAAAGTGAGGGCATTGAACCTATTGGTGTCCGGAGATGTCCATTATCCATGTAAATCAATTTGTCATTTGCATGGTTATCGAGGAATGTTGAATAGTGTAGAAATCAAGCTACAAACAAACCCACTGTGTGTTGGATCGTTGGGCATTGTCGGAGAAGAAAGAATCGAGCGTTGGTATCCAAGAATCAAAGAAAGAAAAATTGGAACTTTATCTCAGGGTTTCAACAGTTGGGCATTGTCGGAGAAGAAAGAATCGAGCGTCGGTATCCAAGAATCAAAGAAAGAAAAAATGGAACTTTATCTCAGGGTTTCAACATTCAACAGACAAGTGAAATGGAATGAAATCCTTACCGATGAGATTCACTGTCGACGCTCTCATGGTCATTACAAATTTTCAGTTCATAAGCTTATTCTTGGCATTCTCTTGTTGTTTAATGTTTGCGATCTTGAGTTCCATTGATGGAATCTTCCAAAGCGATCCTTCCATGCCTTTGCTATATCATACTTGAAGGAATTATTACTTTGTTAATCATGTAGCGGAAAAAAAAATTGAGAAGCCAAACCTTTGAATGTATTTTACCTCTGTATGTTTTAACACTTTCATTTTAATTGCAATTTTTTTTTTGTGAAGAATGGCGAAATGGCATTTGAAGTTTGCTTCTTGGTTCAAACCACTTTCATGCTATGAAGTAACAGAGAGAAAGAACATACAAGAGGAATGGCATTATGTTACCTTTTGGAGTTATTCGAAGTATTTATACTATGTTTGGGGTATTTCATGAGATTTGATGTATATGGTGTATGATGAACCCCTAGATGTTTGTGATGGATTTGCACATTGGAGATGGCTTACTCAATGACTGCTTGACCTTAGTTGGGTGCTTGTTTTATAGTCTTCCTTAGAGCATTGGAGATATTCAAACAACTTGTTGTTGTTCTACATGTTGGCCACATGGAGGAGGTTGTCTACTTGGAGAATGCCCCGCCTTGGAGGAGGTTGCTTGCTTGGAGAATGTCCCACTTTGGAGGAGGAGTGTTTGGCACTTAAAAGGAGGCCACTGAACCCTAGATAGCATCGGGTAGTTTGAATGCTTGCATGGTGGCCTGGAGTTTATTTGGAGACGCATATATTGCAATAGTGTTCATGCAAGGGGAGTGGACCCAATGGAGAACATGGCTTAGGAGGAGCATTGGACACATCTCATGGAGCACCCTTGCATTGGAGCCTTGCTTGTGGGTGACATCGCGTTGGAGCTTTACATGTGTACCCTTGTAGTGTAGAGCTCCAAATGTGTGAGCCTATATGTGGCTTTGTAGGTTGCTTGCAAGGGATAAGGCCGACATATGTATTGTTGGTCTCCCTTACATCTCATATATATAGAGGAAATAGAGATTCATTTCATCATCATCATTGTACTCTTCTCTTTGTACTTATCTTCTTAGAATGAGGCGCTAGGGTTCATGAAGAAACCCAGGGAGAATTTATGGAAGGGAAAGGGAACATCTTTGTAAGGGGCTTTCTCTTGTGAAATACTAGGGTTGAATCTTGTGAAGAAGACGTTGGAAATGATCATATCCTCAATATTATCACTCTTGTGTTAGATATGTAACTAGGAGGAGTGCACTAGTCTTCCTCTTTCTTGGTTCTTCATTTGTACTCCATCTATCTTGTCTTAGAGTTGCTAGGGTTTCTTAGAGATTTTTGGGGCATCTTGAATATTTAGGGTTAGGTTTTCATCCCTTAGAACATTGGAGATTAGGGTCTTGAGATGAAACCCTAGGTTCTACTTGTTGAAGAAAAGAAGAAGAGGAAACATCTTGCCTTCGACGACATGCATGTTTGATACAAACTTGTTGGAGCTCCTTTGTGTGAGTTAGTATTTTTATTGTTTTCCTTGACTAGGGTTTTGGAGAGCTAGAGGATTGTACTAACGTTTGGATAATGCTATGGTATGTACATGAACTTCATCTTTAAGCATATATATGAAGTTTTCATTTGTCCAATACTTGTGTAATTGCAGATTTGATTTCCATCCATCTATTTCTTAATGGTTTTGTAAAAAAAAATAGAGAAAATTTGTTAGTTTATTTACAACTATCATAAGTGATTTCTACATTTGTTTTATGCAAGATAAGATTGCCCTAGAGGGTTGAAACTTATTGGCACACTTTGATATCTTATCTCTTGAATTTCCTAGTGGATTATGGTTGTTAAGAGGTGAAATATTGTTTGTTGTTCTTGTTGTTTTATTTATAATTAATAATAGCTCTCTAAGGATGAAAATTCACAAGGTTAAGATCTGAAAAAACCTATAGTTAAGAGATGAAATTTATGAACTGTTTGATTCATGAAATTTCTACATGATATCAGAGATTTTGAGGTTGAGATCACTCTAGGTGTAAGAGAGAGTTGGTATTTCAACTAAAGAATACCTAGGAGAGGTGCTTGACCTTGTTTGAGGTTGTTGGGTGTGATATCCTAGGTCGCTTAAGAGAAACACTTGGACCCTTGAAAGGGTTTTGTCTACTTCAGATATTGCCAATTTGTGCACTCAAGCCCTATTTTAGGATGTGTAATATAACTCTCAATATTAGAGAGTGTCATAGGTTGGATGGAGCTTCCAATTTTGTTCTTTGGAAGGTTAGACTTAAGTTACTTATGGAGGAATCCAATCTTTCGGAACATGTTGCAAAAGTGATTCTAAAACCTATCAATCCAACATGGTTGGTCACTCATTGAAAGAAGGAAGCCAGGGTTAAGAGGATCATTCTTGATTCTCTGAAGGATCATTTCATCTCTCACATCAAAGAGAAGAATACAAGTAAGGACATGTTTGGAACTTTGATTGAGTTATTTCAAAACTCTTGTGTTTCATGACAAATGCTCTTGGGAAACAAGCATTCAGTCATTCATATGATCAAGACAAATATTGCGGTGAGATTCTTGACTGAGATCATTGAGTTGAGAGGTCAATTAGCTACAATTGAGACATGGGTAGAGGATATGAAGTTGGTGTCCATTGCGTTGAATTGACATTCTCCTTCCTAAGTGCATTTTGTTCAAGGTGTTTGTTCTCAAGGGAACTTGCCAAAGTTTCCAAAGCTTTGAATTGATGTTGTATATGAAGAAATAAAATTGCAATGTTTTTCACAACAAGGGGAAGTAGATGTTATTGGTCTCGCCGGGAAGACGAAGAAAGGCTACAAGAAGAAGGAAGGTGAAAATACTAGGAAGAAAGACTTGATTAAGGCAATGTGTGTCTAATGTCACAAGATGGAACATTATGCTAGCTAGTGTCCATTGAAGAAGAAAGGGAAGGTCAAGAAACAGATATAGGATGTGGGGATTGCAGGAATTGTAGCACAAGTGGATGGGTCATCATCATGGCTTGAGACCACCTTCTCATTTGTCTCTTGTTTGTCCTCTAACATAATTTCTAGTGTTGGATGGTATGTGGATAATGGAACTTCGAGACACATGACATATGACAATGCATTATTCGACAGGTTTTGGAAACAAGAGGGAGGCATGAGTGTTGAGCTTGGTGATGATATTATTTATCCTATGAGAGGAGATGGATCCATTTCCTTCTAGATGCCTTCAGGTGAGGCTCTTGAGTTGAGTGATATTCTATTTGTCCCTGGTTTGAAGATGAATATTCTTTCAGTGTCTTGTATGACTAATGTGCATTGGATAGTTCTTTTGAGGGACAATTGTGCACCATCAATGATTATAGTGTACAGTGGATAATTTCTTTTGAGGGATGGCATTGCACCATCAATGATTATAGTCTATGTATTTTTAGGGATTTGGCTAGAGGGGTGAGAGAGGGTGGCCTATATAGGGGGTACTTGTTAATCCAGTTGCACTTGTACATTCCAATGAGATGTTGAATGAGCCTTCTAGTTTGCAAGAGGCTTGAGAGCATCTAGGAGCACCCAGATCTTCACTGAGGGAAAGTATACCTCCTAGGAGATATGATATTCATATTGCATTTGTTTCTTCCATAAATTGCACATCCAACGAGTTCCTACACTTGAAATTTGAGTAAAATTGTAAGGAGATAAGTCGAAAATATGATTAAAAAAAGTAGTTTTCTTCCTTTCCCTCCAAAAATATTTACCCTTATGGTTGACATAATCATCTTGAATCCTATTGATTCTTTTAAAGTTGATTTTGATAGTACATTTTTTTTTGTTTTGGGGCCCATTTTTTACCTCCAAATTCCCCTAATGTGATTATCTTTGCAGGATGTGTTGAATAGCTCATGATGCAGTGTTCAAAGATTTTGACTCGTGATGTTGACTTGAAGAATATTGAAGTTTGGTGTTTTTTTATAATCCAAGGTTATGTTCCTTCAAATCCACAGGTGGTCAATATTCTTTGGAGGTTTGAAATGTTATGATAGCACCTTGCAATGGATGGATAATACTTCCTTTTCAAGAGATAGTAGTTGATTCCAAGACTGCAGCAGGTACATATTTGCAGATGATAGGTTTGTTGGAGTTGCAAAGGGAGTCGATAGGAAGTGGTGAAAACACTTTCCTCGTAAAGAGGGAGTGTTATCTTTATAGGTTACTCCGAAAGTGTTTACACCATGTTTGGTAGTGTTTCATGAGATTTGTGGTATATGGCATATGATCAACACCTAGATATCTATGATGGATTTGCACATTGGAGATGGCTTACTCATTTACTACTTGACCTTAGTTGAGTTCTTACATGACAGTCTTCCTTAGGGATTTGGATATATTTAAACAACTTGGTGATGTTCTACATGCTAGCCACATGGAGGACGTTACTTGCTTGGAGAACGCCCTACTTTGGAGGAGTGTTTGGCAGTTAATAGGAGGGTGTTGAGCCCTAAAGAACATGGAGTAGCTTGGATGCTTGCATGGAGGCATAGAGTTGACTTTGGGATGTTTGGGTTGCAACAACATTCACGCAAGAGGAGTGGACCTAGTGGAGCACATGGCTTAGGAAGAGCATTGGAGTCCTTGAAGTCTTGAATGAGGAGTGTTGGACACATATTGTGGAGCACCCTTGCATTGGAGCCTTGTTTGTGGAGCACAACACCTTAAAACTTGAAATGTGTACCCTTAGAGTGTAGCACTCCACATGTGTGAGCTTGCATGTGGCTTTGTATATTGCTTGTAGGGGTTCAGGCCCACATATGTATTGTGGGCCTCCCTTGCCTCTCATATATATAGAAGAAGGATAAATTCCATTCAACGTCGTCATTTTACTCTTCTTTTCGTACTTTTCTTCTTAGAGTGAGACACTAAGGTTCATGAAGAAACCCTTGGAGAAGTTATGAAAGGAAAGAGGATGTCTTTGTCAAAATATTTCTCTTGTGAGATACTAGGGTTTACTCTTGTGAAGAAGACGTTAGAGATAATCATATCATCATTCTTATCACTCTTATGTTAGAGATGTAACCTAGAGAAGGACAATGGTATTCCTCTCTTTCTCTCTTAGTTCTTCATTTGTACTTTATCTCTCTTGTCATTAAGTCACTAACGTTTCTTAGAACTTCTTGGAGCATCTTGAGTACTAGGGTTAGAGTTTCATCCCTTGGAGACTTGGAGATTAATGGTTTTGGTGCACGATTATAAGACCTTATGTTCAAGTTATCTTAACCAACAAAACCCTTTAGACATTGTCCCTTTCAGCATCACCTGCATGCAAGTGAAGTCTCACCCGAGGAATCTATTGTGGCTGTAGGAACCAAGTTTCTGCAGTAGTGAGGGAGTTGGAGGAGATCATCTTATTCATTCTTACTTATCTATTCTGTGTGCATTATCCTATATTTGTTATTCTTTGGTTACTTAGTGAATTAAGTATATATTACCATTATATTGCAGATTGCAACATAAACCATTTACTGTAACATTCATAACTATTGCGTAGTGATCATATAGTAGAAAAATATAGTTTATCATGCATAAGAGAACATTCATGATCAATCACATAAAAGACAAGCAAACACGGTAGTTAACATTGTTCACCCAACTTTGGGATACGTCCACAACGACTAGCCTCTTTATTATTATTTTTGTAATCATCTCAGGCTGTGCACTGTGCTTACAATAGAGACATCAAGACATCTCTCTCTCCATCTTTGCTATCCGCTCTGCAATGCAAGCATATCTCTCTGCAACTCTCTTTCTCTACTCAAACATAGACTTTCTCCCTCATACTCAGGTTATTCTCTCACTCTCTTCGCTCAGTATCAACAACTACTAAGAAGAACCTGAATAGAGAATCTCAACAAAACTGAACCCCTATATTCCCAACCCATTACATATTTATACATGAATTCTAGAGCTCAAAACCCTACTTTTCTTAACCCTAAAACCCTATTACAACTCATTCTAACTCATGAAAACTCGTGTTGACTTGCTATTCGAGCTCGATTTCCTTCTTTTACGTCTGCATGCTTTTTCACTCTCGACTGTTGTTCTTCCTTCTTTTGCATGTCTTTCTATTTTTATCATGTCGAACTGTTATCCTTCATTTTCGCCCACTCTCTTCTCTTGCTTTATTCTCCTGCTTTATTTGTTGCTTTATTCTCTGCTAAGTATACTTTTACTGCGCACATACAGGCCTGCATGTGCCTTTATTGCACACTTCGCTCCTTCCTTGTCTTCTTTCTTCTGTTGTTGTGCATATCCTCCATACTTAGGACTTTTATTAAAACTGGATCCAAAATTCTTGTCCAACAAATGGTTTGAGATGAAACCCTAAGTTGTACTTATTGAATAAATGAAAAATATGAGACGTCTTGTTTTGAAGGACATGCTTGTGTGATTCTATCTTGTTGTATTTCCTTAGTGCAAGCTAGGGTTTTTATTTTTTTCCCTAGCTAGGGTTTCGGAAATCTAGAAGATTGTACTAACCTTGGGGTAAGGCTATGGTATGTACATGAACTTCATCTTTAGGCATATATATATATATGATTTTTTTGTCAATTGGGTTTAGCTCAGGTGGTTGGGAGGAATGATTGTTATCATATCACCCAAATTCAATTCTCGCAAGTGACGTGTTGAGCTCTCAACGAGTATATTATTGTAATGGTTGCAAGCCCTATTGTTGACCAATCTTGTGCCCTAAAGATTCTAAGGTTTACCCCGAGTACCATCCTTGAAATGAGGGGAAGTGCTCAGGGATTTTCCCGGGGCTTTGTAACCTGGAAACTATATATATATATATATATATATATATATATATATATATATATATATATATATATATATATATATATATATATTTTTTNATATATATATATATATATATATATATATATATATATATAAAGTTTTTAGCAGTCCAATACTTGTGTAATCGCAAATTTGATTTTTAGCCATTTATTTCTTCATTGTTGTGAAAATTCCAATCCCTAGGTGACTGAAGTCCTTATTATCTCAATTAAACAAGTAAATTGTTTAATTTAAATAAGTAATAATTAAATTTCAGACCATAGTATCAATCACACAATAGTTGGAAATCAAATAAAGGAAGCATAAACAATTTCACACATACACGGGTAATTACTCCTTCAAAAACAAATTTTCATTGCTTTGGAAAACTTACAAGGAAACCTCTATTAAAATATAGAAGATTGTGCTTGTTTTACCATTGACGATACCCTCATCACCCAAACATAGGCCGAAGCCACCCTCCAAGCACCTTGACCTTGATAGAGAAGAGAATCCTGATAGCAATCCAATAGCCAAGAGAGGCTAACGCACCAAGCAAGAATAGAAACGAAGCTGATCAGATAATCCCACCCAGAGGCTAGCGCACACCTTCCCAGAAACTTGTGCACAAGCTGCTACTGCACATGCACAGATCCAGTTCTCTCTGCAACTGTTGAGATGTGAATAATGAGAACTGGCGCCCTGTATTTATAATAGTCTGGGCAGTCTTACTAGAGCCGACTTCTCCTTCTAGGTACTAATAAATTCATTTTAAATATATTTTTGCAGCCGACAACTTGTCTAGGGTTTCCTTCATTTCTTTGCTTCCTTCTGGAATATTCTAATCTCTTCATAGGTCACAATAGAGGTTCATACCTCCCGAAGCTACCATAATATTAACACTCCCTCCTAGCTAGGGAGGTATGGTCTTGAGCACAACAGACCATTCAACTGGTAGCAACACGAGCATCGTCATTATTATCCAACTGGATAATCTCCTATGACAACTGATACAATATCAATTGATAGAACACACCTGTGTTTATTCAAGGTAGTACGCAACTACTCAAACTGTGACACATAGTCACAAACAGTGGAACAAATCCACCACAGTAGTATATCTCTACTATCTAGAGACAGGTAGTCTCCATAACAATCATCTGATGCTAACCTACACAGAAAAAGATTGTTAAAATAAATTGAATCATTTGGGCCAATCTTTCACTCACGTTTGTGAGATATGAAAGAATATATGCCCTTGGTATAGAGCATTAGCAATGGCCTATCTGCCCTATTCTTCTCAAACAAGGAAGAAGGATTATTTCTGATTTCTGAGCCTGGACCATTTCTCACCCTAGGCCATTCTTCCTACACTAATCAAAGTGCACCCTGGACAAAATGTATAAACCCTAAGGAATGTCTGAGTCTGGACCATTCCCCACCCTGGGCCATTCCTCCTACACTAATCAAAGTGCACCCTGGAGAGAATGTATAAGCCCTAAGGAATGATTGTTCGAACCATTTCCTCTGTTAACCACAAGAGGAAAATGTTGTCTTGTATCAACCTCCAAAATGGACCATTCCTCATGTTAACCACAATGAGAAATCATTTTCCGGCAAGGCGGGCCAGTCTTCTTAAGTAACCCTCAAGAAGAGAGACTTCCCTAGACCACTCCCCATGTTAACCACAATGGGAAGTCGTTGTCTATGATACATAAGCAATCATACTACCTCCAATCTTAACCACAATGGGAAGTCACTGTCCATCAGAAATCTCAATCCACTTTCCGAACAGGAAAGAATCTGTCTAATCTGGACTATTACAAAGATAAATAATATGTTAGTGCTCCCTCCTAATCTGGAGAGTCATTAAGTCACAAAAATAAATGTTTTCAAGAATATTTTTCAGTACTTTCTCCTAGCTTGGAGAATCTTCCCTTTCAGCTAAGGGAGTTATTTCCACGATCCCCATCTTCTCTCAGAAATATGCAAACTTAATTCTGGATAGAGGTTTTGTCAGGATGTCTGTTGCCTACTCATCAGTGGGGATATACTCGAGCTTTACCTCTCCTTCCTGGACTTTATCTTGAATAAAGTAGTATTTGATCTCAATGTGCTTCGACCTTTCATGAAACACTGGATGTTCTGATAATTTTATACAACTCTGATTATCACAATATATTATGGTCGATTCTAGAATCTGATCAAATAAATCAGAGATTAACTTTCTTAGCCATACTACTTCTATGCATGCTTCACAAGCTGCCATATACTCTGCTTCTGTTGTGCTGACTGCGATAGAATTTTGTTTTCTGCTGCCCCAAGATATCATAGCGGAGCCCAAGCTGAAACACACACCTGAAGTACTCTTTCTGTCTTCTGCACTTCCTTCCCAATCAGAGTCTGTGAATCCATGAAGTTGGATATCACTGGATGTGGTATATCTCAAGCCATAGTTTATTGTCCCATGAATATATCTTAGGACATGCTTTTCATCTATCCGATGCTCTTGTCTAGGTTCCACCTGGAACTGACTTAATGTATTTACAGCAAAGCAAATATTTGGTCGAGTATTTACCAAATACATCAATGATCCAATTAGTTGTCGATATAGAGATGGATCTACTGGATCAGAATCTGGGACTTTCAATTTTCTTATATCTGCATTCATAGGAGTGTCCATGGACTTATAGTCCATCATTCCAAACTTTTGAAGGATCTTTCTTGCATACTTTCCTTGTCCAAGGAATACTTCACCACGCTTCTGCCATACTTCTAGTCCCAAGTAATAATGCATGAGACCTAGATCTTTCATATCAAATTCAGAAGCTAGTTCCTTCTTGCACTGGATAATGAGAGATTCTTCACCTATTATGAATAGATCGTCAACATATAATAGTAGAATCACGGGTGCATTATTCATGACTTTGTAATGAAGGTTTGGGTCTGCATGACTTTTGGAGAAACCAAGTCTTGTTAGATAGCTGTCCATTCTGGCATACCAAGCCCTTGGAGCTTGCTTGAGTCCATATAGAGATTTCTTCAATCTGCAAACGTGAGTATCTCTGGAATGTACCTCAAACCCTTGAGGTTGTTCAATATATACTTCTTCTTCAATTTCTCCATTCAGAAAAGTTGTCTTTACATCCATCTGATGTAGATTCCATCCCATGGAAGTGGCAAGAGATATGATAGATCTGATGGAGGTATACCTAGCCACCGGAGCAAAGGTTTCATCATAATCTTCTCCCTCCTTCTGGGAGAACCCTCTGGCCATGAATCTTGCCTTGTATTTATCCACGCTTTCGTCTGCTACATGTTTGATCTTGTATACCCATTTTGCGGTTACCATTGATTTTTCTTTAGGTCTAGGTACAATTTCCCATAATTCATTTTTCATAATGGATTGATGTTCTTCCGCCATAGCTTCTTGTTGGCATGTTTTACAGGCAGCGTATTCTTGTCATTGATGGAAACTACAACAATGACGATGGCTTAAGTATAGGAAGAATGTGTCAGGCAGGCACCAAAAGTATTTTGGGAAGACGTAGCAGAGCAATCTCAATAATAATAGAAGAGATAGTGAAGAGTATGCGTGTTTGTCATTGATGGAAAAGATCATGACCAACAGCTCAGGGATAATGGCATGGCAATGGAAAGTTCAACAAGTGATCGTTGGATCCCATTCAAAAGCGTAAACTGCAGGAGTCAAGGAAGCAACTCACGGCAAAAAATCGCGAAATGTGAAACCACGACTTAATCTCCATTTCAGAGTTTCGCATACCGGGACTTGGAGGTGTCAAGGAAACTCACGACAAGAATGATGAAATCGCGAAAGGCGAAACCAAAACATTTCAGAGTTTCAGATACCAGGAGTTGGAGGAGTCAAGGAAGCAACTCATGGCAGGAACTCGTGATATGCGAAATCACGAAAAGATTTGGACCGTCGAATCATCAAGATTGTGGACCGTTGATCTGACTCCATTTCGAAGTTTTGGATACCGGGAGTTGGAGGAGTCAAGAGTCGAGACTCTTCATCCCAAAGTTGCGAAATGCGAAACACCGAAATCCTGAAATAGACACATCAACAAAGACTCCATTTCGGAGTTTCGCAGACCGGGAAATCAAAGATCAAAGGAATGAGGTTCCCTAACCTCTTGAACTCGCGATATGCGAAATCGCTAAATAATCCTAGTCGTTGGATAAAGGAAAAATATGGGCCATCAGACCCAGGAGGTGAATGTGGAAGACCATGTTAGCAAGGAGAGGTGGTAGCCTACGTCAGAAAGGACACATGGCACAATCATATAAGGACAAGTGTCAAGTTGATTTGGCATTTCAGGAACCTGGAAATCACAATTCTGAGTGACACGTGGCAGACACACGGATCATGACATGTCATCGAGTGACGTCATTCCAGGAATTTAGTTTCGGGATTTTTAGCATCAACTCTCCCCCAAAGTCCTGAAAGCTGAAGTTTCGGGGCGGAGGATAGTCGTCCGATCACCACAGATCGGGGACCATTGATCTGAAGAGAGAACTGCTCAAATGATTAGCGAGTGGTCATAGGTTGTGGTCACATCGTCGAGAGTTGGAGGAAGGCGCTAACAACTAAACTCCATTTCAGAGATCGTGACTTGGAGAGTCGAGATGCCTCGCAACAGGAATTCGCGACATGCGAAATCGCGAAATGCCGAAATGCGAAAAACACCTTTTGGTGTAGGATGTTGTCACCATCAGTGGTCATGTGAGAGGGAGGAGCTAGCACCAAGCTAAGCTCCTTTTCAATGATTGTAACATGAAGAGTCAAGACTCTTCACCATAAGAATGCCGAAATGCCGAAATTTTGAAATGCGAAATGGCAAAATCAACGCGAGACCCTGTGCTTGTAATCCAACGGTGTTGGATACTTGGAAATCGGATCGAAGGGCTATTGTTTCTCTTCACAGTTAATCGATCAGTTACGATTCAATTAGCAGAACTGAATCATGACTCTTGGACGGTTGGTTATTCAGTTGTTGATGCGTCTTCTTGAGGTTCACAGTGTAACTGCCAAAAACCATTGATTGTTTCTGCATAGAAAAATCAAAGAGGCCTCAGTGTGATTGCCAGAGGAGCTGAAGAGTCTCAAGGCATCTGCCAGTGGAATGAAGACTGTTCATAGAGGTGATTGACAAATGGAGGAGCATTGAAGCCTGTAACTGCAACAAAGAGGCTGAGCTCGACTATGATAGAGAAGATGAAGAGTCTCGACTGCTAGACAGGCTAAGGAATCTCAGCATAACACCCAGTGATGATGAACGCATGGGTATAACCACCATAAAAGCTAAGGAATTTCCATGATGATCAGGAAGAGGACTCGGCACGAGGAGAACATGCAGAACAGAGAGAGTGGGTTGATGCTCGAGTGTGTGAAGCGGTGGCAATGTGGAGTGGAAATGTATATCTCGATGTGGAGAACAATGGCGCGGTGTAGAGCATGCAGAAGCATTGCGCATATAGTATGCACAAGGTGCACAGAGACTATAAGAATGCAGAACAAAGAAGAGATGAGTGTTGTTGTTGAAAGTGATTCAAGTGTGTAGAAGGAGGTAGAGTGCAGCAACTGAAATGCACAGAAGAGGAATGGTGCATAGAAGGGACATGGCGCACAGAGCATGAAAGGCAGAAGAACATAAAGCATAAGGAAGGGGTGCAGGAAGACACTGATGTAGGTAGAGAAGAGAAATGTAGCAGAACAATGATGAGACCGGTAAGCCATTGATAAATATTGTATCTCTGTGATAAATTTATATACAACCAACTTTATATTTCAAGGTGGTAGGGAGGACTGTTTTCCTCAGAGGTTCAAGTGGGTGCTTGAACACAGGGAGTTTTAGCTTCCATCTGGTTGCAGCCAGAGAAACCAGGGTGGCAGGGTGGTGCAAGGGAGAACTGTTGTTCTCTGTTTTACAGGTTGGTGCCTGTGTGACTGGAAGTTGGTGCTTCCATCTAGTTGGTGCTGGAACACTTAGGGAGTTGTTTCTTCCTTCTAGTGGGTGCTAGAGAAACTAGGGAGTTGGTGCTTCCTTCTAGTGGGTGCTAGAGAAACCAGGGAGTCGGTGCTTCCTCCTAGTGGGTGCTAGAGAAACCAGGGAGTTGGTGCTTCCTTCTAGTAGGTTCTAGAGAAAACAGAGAGTTGGTGCTCTCAGCAATTTGCAGCTTGCAAAACAAAGGTTGTAGCCTCACAATCAGTTGGAGCTCATATGTATGATAATGTACAGAATGTAAAGATTACTTATCATACCAAGAAAAAGAGGTTTTTACCCTTTATGGGTTTCCTCAGGAAATATCTGTCTCTGTATATTTCATATGTGTGACTGATGTCGAATGTTCTATTGCTTACCTCCCTGCATTATTGTGATTGTCATTAAGTACTCTTTGAAGAGTTTAAAATAAGCATAATTGTTTAAGCACGGTGACAACTGATTCACCCCCCCCCCCTCTCAGTTGTCCAACAATTGGTATCAGAGCAGGTTCCTTTTATCTAAAGGTAGATCTGTAAACTTAAACATGAAAAGTCATGAAGGGACTTCAGCCACTAAGCCTCCTCTGTTTGATGGAACAAATTTTGCCTTCTAGAAGGTTAGAATGAGAACATACCTAATGGCCTTATGTGTTGATGTTTGGGATGTAGTAGAGACTGGATACATAAAGCCTATTGTGCTAGCTTCCAAGGATGATAAGTTAGAATTTATCTTTAATGCTAAGGGAATGAATGCTATCTTGAATGGACTTGCAGAAGCCGAGTTTGTAAAG
>ML777799.1:692868-713592 GCA_009831015.1 Picea engelmannii | reverse complement strand
TATCATACCAAGAAGAAGAGGTTTTTACCCTTTATGGGTTTCCTCAGGAAATATCTGTCTCTGTATATTTCATATGTGTGACTGATGTCGAATGTTCTATTGCTTACCTCCCTGCATTATTGTGATTGTCATTAAGTGCTTTGAAAAGAGTTTAAAATAAGCATAATTGTTTAAGCATGGTGACAACTGATTCACCCCCCCTCTCAGGTGTCCAACACTTCTTTCCATTGTCCCTTTTGGACTGCTTCTTCAAATGTGGTCGGTTCTTCATCTAGAAGCTTCGTCATGTATGCTGCATAACTTGAGAATCTTTTTGGTCTTTTACTCTTCCTGGATGTTCCTTCTGGAACCTTGATTCTTTCTGCGTCTTGTAATGTATCTTCAAGCCAGGATGGTCATTTTTTGGTCTTTGGTATGATATCTAAATCAATGTTCTCACATGGCTCCATAGGATGATCAGGTTGATCCTTTTTCGTTATTTTTGTTTTTTGTGTTTTCTTCATTAGGTTCTTCAAGTTCTTCTTCTATAATTTCTTCGATGGATTTCCTAAAGGCCATCCTTTCATTGAACATTACGTCTCTTCTAACTTCTATCTTGTGTTGTTCTGGAATATATATTTTGTAGGCTTTGGATGAATCACTATATCCCATGAATATCCCCTTCTTTCCTGAGGGTTCTAATTTATTCCTTTTGTCTTTAGGAATATGAGTAAACTGGACATCCAAATATTCTTAGGTTTTCCATGTTAGGTTTCTTACCTAAAAAGGCTTCTTCTGGTGTCATTTCCTTCAATATACGATGAGGGCTTCTATTTTGTACATATATTTCCGTCATTGTTGCTTCTCCCCATAGAAACATGGATAGACCTTGATCGTTCAATAAGGCTTTTACCATTTCTTCGATAGTTCTGTTATTTCTTTCTGCTACACCGTTTTGTTGAGGATTATGAGGAACAGTTAGCTCCCTCCTAATCCCTGTCGATTTGCAGAATGCAATGAACTCCTTCAAGGTGTATTCTCCTCCATTATCTATTCTTAATGTCTTGATCTTCTTGTTTGTGAGGTTTTCTATTTCTGCCTTGAATTCTTGGAACTTGCTTAATACTTCATCTTTTGATTTCAATAGGTATAGCCACGTCTTTCTTGAGTAGTCATCTATGAAGATTACGTAGTAAAGAGATCCTCCTAGAGATCTGACTGGCATTGGACCGCAAACATCTGAGTGTATTAGATATAGGATTTCCTTATATTTGTTGTTGCTTCTTGGGAATGGTTTCTTGATATTCTTCCCAAAGGCACATCCCTTGCAGATTCCTTCATGTGTAGATTTCAATTCTGGTATTCCTTCAACCATTTTTCTAAGAAAAGGTAATGCTTGATAATTG
This sequence comes from Picea engelmannii, assembly GCA_009831015.1. Classification (NCBI taxonomy): domain Eukaryota; kingdom Viridiplantae; phylum Streptophyta; class Pinopsida; order Pinales; family Pinaceae; genus Picea; species Picea engelmannii. The sequence continues at coordinate 712,207 of ML777799.1, read as the reverse complement.
ATATGAGCGTAAATTCTATGCCAAAGCTCATTAGGGTTGACTTCGTCATGTACTAGAGCTTCTTCATTTTGTTCTAGTAGTCTATACAAATTTCCTTCACGACTTCCAATAACCCTTGCATCCTCTATGATGGAATTCTTATGCCATGATAACACCTTTCCATCCATGAAGGCTATTGTGTTTCCTTTGTCTTCTAAACATGATATTGATACAAGATTATTTTCTAAACCAGGCACATATAAAATAGTGCTTAAGTGAACATGATTACCTGATTCCAATTTGATGGAGGCTTGTCCAAATCCTTCGACGGGGTAAGTACTTTTGTCTCCAAGCTCCACTTTGTACAATGTCTTTCTCTCATTTAGATTTGAGAGTCTGGCTTGATCTCCCGCCATGTGTCTGGAAGCTCCACTATCGATTATCCACATGTCATATTCAATCGTCCCAGTAAGTGTTGAGTATTGTAAAAGACTAATTGTTACACACATATCTTCAGTTGACTGGTAACTGGTCATGCCTTGATCCAAAACTTCAACTTCATCATTTATGTCTTCCGAGAGAGCCAAGAGGTGTTCTAAGTTAGGGCGTATCTGAATATCTTCTTCTTGAGTGAGATGCTCCATCACAAGGTGCCGGATCGGAGATTTAGGGTTTTTTCAACTGCTTATGCTAGTAACCCTAGCTGCAGTGTTTTGGAAGTTGCTCCTGCTAGTAACCCTAGCGGTAGTTCCTCAACGAGATCAATATCTAGCAGCTATGTTTCCTTCCAGCGCTTTAGGCTGAATGAATGGGGTGTGGGCCCATAACCTGTTAGAATATAGAAGATTGTACTCATTTTACCATTGACGATACACTTGTCACCCAACCATAGGCCGAAGCCAACCTCCGAGCACCTTGACCTTGATAGAGAAGAGAATCCTGATAGCAATCCAATAGCCAAGAGAGGCTAATGCACCAGGAAAGAACAGAAGCCAAGATGATCAGATAATCCCACCTAGAGGCTAGCGCACACCTTCCCAAAAACTTGTGCACAAGCTGTTACTGCACCTGTGCAAATCCAGTTCTCTCTGCAACTGCTGAGATGTGAATAATGAGAACTGGCGCCCTATATTTATAATAGTCTGGGCAGTCTTACTAGGGCCAACTTCTCCTTCTGGGTACTAATAAATTCATTTTAAATATATTTCTGCAGCCGACAACTTGTCTAGGGTTTCCTTCATTTCTTTGCTTCCTTCTGAAATATTCTAATCTCGTCATAGGTCACAATAGAGGTTCATACCTCCCAAAGCTACCATAATATTAAAAACCTCCACAAGCTACCAAAACCAAGCAACCACACAATTACTAAAATCACCCTAAAATTGAGTTGTATGACTTGCTTGAGAGGTAAGGTCCACTGGAAAATTAAAAAAACAACAAAAACGATTGTACATCCCTTTTGTATGGTGGTAGGACTCTATTGTGTGGTGGTACGACTCTGTGGTATGGAGTGTATAGTTGCAGTGCAACCCTACTATATGGAATTTGTACGATTGTATGGATTTGTAGACCTACTACTATACTATATGACCTGTATGGTACTACTGAGAAAATATAGCATGCTTGCTACCCAAAAACACCTATTTTATGGTCTCTCTCTCTCTCTCTCTCTCTCTCTCTCTCTCTCTCTCTCAATTGTTTGTGTGTATATGAACTCTCTATCTTAACCTATCTTTTTATTTTTAGCTGAGACCAAAACCCTGATATATTTTTGAGATTACTCATCTAAGTCATGCATACATGAAATACATTGTTTAGACTCAATTTTTAAAAATAAGACTTTCATTTTTTAACTAAAGTGAATTACAAAATAGAATTTACTTTTCGAAAATAGAAATAGTTTTCAAAAATTACTTTTCGAAAATATCTCGAACTACTCGCACATTCACACTAAAATTGTGCAGAAGTTATTTCCCACGCTACAATTCTCAACACTCCCTCCTAGAAAGAAAGGAATTATGTGCCAATCCAAGTCTATAACAATGCTACAAGCATCAAGGGTTGTGTTTTTCAAGGCTCTCATTGTACAATCTTGCATATCCATCTATCATTTTTTATGATATTTCACCACAAAGTTCATATGTGTTGATCCTACCCACCACTTTCATCAAGATCGGGAGATATTAATATTTTCTCTACCACTTCTATTATGGATTATTTATTATTGATTCATCGATTATGAAAGGACCCTTCAAATAAGTTCATCATAGGATTTTCTTAAATAGGAGTGCACATAATTCTACCCATCAATAACTTCAAAAGTATAAGAATATTCATAGGTCACATTCCATGCATGACTTCCTCTCTAATCATCCATTTGTACCCAAAAGGGACCCCTTTTAAAGGAAGAGAGGTATATTGTATCCCTTATATTATTATTGTCTTATTAAAAAAATTAGGGACACATAACTTTGTAATAAATGTTAGGCATAAATTAGGCCTTAGAAAAAGAGATAGTCTCAATTAGAGTGCCATAATTAAGCTTGAAAAATAAGAGATGTAGATTAAGTAAGTGTTATTATGTCATCGTGTGTGTGTAGATTAAGTAAGTGTTATTATGTCATCATGTTATTATATACACACACACACACACACACACACATGACAGTAGCACAATGCACAGTCAATTCTTATCACCCATTTTAAGCCCATTAAGGGTAGCACATGCAATGTCTATCACTTCGATCCTACTACATGCCAGCTCCCAAAATTGAGTTGCAGAAAAGTAATGAAGAAATAAATGATCCTGAATTATATAGAAAGTTGTTTTTCCATGTGATACAAGCACTAATAAGCATATACATCTTTCTTAGTTACATGAAACTCTCCATAACATGTGCATTATTGGCAGAAAGTATGTAATGATTTTTTTCAATCTTGTTTTTCAACCTTGACTTCAAGAATGATAGTGTAATAAGCATTCTCTCATCCTCCATTGGCTACATGTAATTCTATTTTAGTCTTGGCATCAAAAGTATAGTTGCATTAGAGGAATGACAGTCTCATGCTAATAGGTATCCTATGATGAGCACATGGGAACCTAGTGCATACACCATTTTTATCTTCGCTTAGCTAAGTAGAGCTCATTTTCCTTTCTAAATAATCAATATTTCTTTTCAAATAAAATATAAAATAAATATAGTAGATCCTAAAAGATGAAGATGCTCAAGTCATGCCACAAAGTGAAAGGAAATAAAAAAATATTTCCTTAAACCATCAAATATATAAAGAAAATAATCATAATTATGGAAAACACATTGAGTGCCCACAGAATAGCCAAAGTCATATATTAAGCCTAATACCATATGTTTCTCAAATAAACGTGATAAAAAGATGAAAAAAAATAAAAATTACTCAACAAAGGTATTTAACTTTAAATCAAACCCTTGACTCGAGGGAAATCAGATGAAACCAATCATGTCACAACAAAGGGTTCATTCAAACATCAAATGAGAACTAGAAGCATTCAAGGGACTAACACAATTTTTAACCAAAATAAACCCAAAATTTTAAACTTAACAAAATGCTCCAAAATGAAACAAACAAACAAACCATTAAAATTTACATCAAATATATTTCATCTACTTGAATGAAAAAATTATTTCTTAGTTGAAGTCTTGTTAAATTAGTTATTTCCTTTGTCCTTGCATTACCGATGATCCATCTGCTCCAACACATACCAACTTTTTTGTGATCATTAAATGATCCATACCACCAATTTCCTTCAAACTATTAATAACAAGTTCATAAATATTTTCTACTGTAGAATTCTCCCTCGTTTTATGAATCCCAAGTAGATAGAAATGTCTAATATGGTCACTAACCATATAAATACTCATGCAGATCCATGAAGTATTATCAATAGTTGTAACCTCATCCAAAGACAATGACAAAAACCTAGCATTTGCAATCTTCTCTTTCATATCATCATTTTCTAATTGAGCTAGACATGTTTCCCATTCCCAACCACTTGTTAAATACCAATGAGAAGATGGAAAGTTTGACACTTGAAGAAAAGATAGATATTTCATTTAATCTGAATAATTTGTCATAGGATGACCTTTAGATAAGATGTGAAATACAGTGCTTAATTGAATTGTCTTGGATAACAAATTTATTCCCATCGTCTTCCTGAATAGAGATGTGATGGTTCCTCCACTTGCCTCGAGTTTTTCCTTAATTATTAAATATTTATTATATTCATCTGCATATTTGACATGTCAACATTCCTCAGAAGATTTCCATCTGACAATAGATTTATCCTTGCCATCTACAATTTTATTTTCATACACCTTTCCTGCATGCTTCTCTATTGTATCTAACTTCATCTGAAATTCCATTGGCGTGCCAAGTTTCAAACTACATATATTGCATCTAACTTGTGATTTCTCTTTCTCATTTTTTGGAGGTATTGGTTCAATAAATGAAAATTTTGAGACCCAATGTGGTTGGAATTCTCTCCCTATGTCCCATTGACCTTTTTGTTTTTTGTTTTTTTCCGTGAATTGATTGTATTCACTTCTAATGAAATATTTTCAACATTTTTACTACCAATTTCTGGTGAAAATGCATTTATCTCACTTTGATCACCAGAGGAACCTATTCCCTCATCTATTATTTGGATATTAGATGCATTCTCACAAGAGTTAACATGTATTTCAATGATAGGTTGTTCAAAAGAGCTCGAAGCATGCAAAGAATTGGATCCTTGGATTGAGGTCTTTGAAAGTATGATGATATATCATTTTTTCTTGATATTTTCTTCCCACAATTAGTGTTTGACATCTCAATAAATATTCCACAATTGAAATTTCAAATTGATCTAGAAACCAAAAGTGAAACTTGCATGAGAAATAATATAAAATTAATAGAATTCCTACCAAGTATAGAATCTTTGTATGTATTTATAGTAACAAAGAAAACACAAACATAATTACACCATGATTTTCTTAAAATATATATACTAAGATCGTGGTATTACATATGTAAATGTTCTAACTATTATAGGTAACGACAGAAATATGATTGGGGAACTAAACATTAAGTTTCACAATTGTTTGGAATAACACATTTGGGCATACTTTATTATTGTTTAGGATTGAAGTATAGTCAATGCAAGACATCATCTTTTAATCCTTTGGCCAAGAAGCATGCAATGGGCATACTTCATTATTGTTTAGGACTGAGGTATGGTATATGGAAGACAATGTCAATTATCTCTCAAGACAAGGATGCAATAGAATATGTCATATGAACATAAGAGACATAGAATACCCAAGGTAAGAACAATGGAGCAATAAATAGCGAAGAAGAAAACAAAGAATTAGCATGGAAGAGTTGCTTCAACAAGCAAAACTAGAGATAGATTCCCCTTTGAGAACAAACCCCCTAAAGAAGGTGGGCATATTATCCCCATAGAGATGTGATGTTAATATTATGCGAAATAATAGCTTTGGACAGAGGATCATAATTGAGTATTATGGTCCTAGATATACATTGGTACTACTTTTATTAACACCACAAATGTGAAATAATCCTTGAGTGTTGGGTTGTTATATTCTTTGTAGTGAAAGTCTAGTCGAGGTGAATCGACTTGTGGGGTATGTGTTATATTATTTGCAGGACCAGTTGTAGTGTTTTCTATGTTGCGGCAGGCATGTAGGGGGGTTTGAGGGGGGTTTGCAGGGGGAGATATCCCCACTTTGTGGGGGTTCGAGGGTAGCACCCCCGAGAAAAAAAAATCCTCGAGAAATGTGTCGCATTTTGCCTCGTTTTTTTGTGTCGCCTCGATTTTTGTGTCTATTGTTAGGTGATTTTTTGGCACATGGATTTTGTCGATAATTTTCTATTTCCGGTTAAGGAATTAGGGTTTTTGACTAATCTAGGTCATTGGGTTAGGGTTTTGGATGTCGATGGCTCCTATATGTATATTGTATTGTAAACAATGTAACACTATGAATGAATATAGAATATGTTGGTTTTCCCGGTTTGGGTTTCCAGAGGAAAAAGATCTGTGTAATGTGTGTGTTTTCCATTTTATCTTTTATGTTCTTTTATTGAAAATCTATTTGCAGTAAAATATTGTACAAGGTTAAAATATACACAACTGATAGTCGAAGTCGAGGTGGATCGACAACAGGTTGAAGTCGAGGTGGATCGACAACAGGTCGAAGTCGAGGTAGATCGACAGCAAGTCGAAGGTTGAGGGAGTCGATCGAGTAAAGTCGAAGTCGAAGATATCGACGACAAGTCAACCAACAAGAGGTCGAAGTGCGGGCATGAGACAACCGACTAGAGACTAAATGAAGGTCGACTGGTAAACCCGACTTGGAGTCAACTGTAATAGAATCTCAGGATTTGCAGGATTTGTATCCAATGATATGCATGGATCTGTAATCGTTTTTAGGTGCCAATCGTTAGGTTTTTTCCTATTGTAAATCCTATAAAGAGGCATATTTTAAGGTTGTAAAGGTTGTTGTTGTTTTTGTTTTTGTTGTTGCAGTTGTAGTTGTTGTCATTGTTGTTGTAAGGTAATCGTAGAATGCACTTTTGCAAGTTAATGCATGTGTAAGTGTAGGTTGTTGGTCATGCATATGTATATGAATTGGCTACAGGGTTGTTCTTGCCTGTGAAAGAGGGTATGATGTCGATTGTGTCTTAGGTGTGGACCAAGGTTAGACATGTAACCTTTTATTCTGAATGAATAATACAACAAGAGAGAAGAATGCTCAAACGAATGTTAGTTTTCCCGGTTAAGGGTTTCCAGGGTAAAATCTCGATGTACTGTGTGATTGCTTTCTTGATTAAATTCATCTTCTCTTCTACTAGGATTAGTGTGGAAATCTCTTTCATTTCCTGGCATGTGGTATCAGAGCTTAAGTCTTCCCTGACAAGTGAGTTATCAAAGCGATGTTATGATTTGGCGAGTATATCATATCTTGATTTGCAAATCTTGAATCTGAGAACTAAACCCTAGGTACAGTAAGAGTCGTAAGTCATAAATTGTGTTAAATATTGCGGTAAATAATGGCGAGTAGTTCTAGAATAGAAATAGAAAGATTAAATGGCCAGGATTTTGAGCTTTGGAAGCTTAAAATGGAATATCTTCTTGTAGATCGAGAGCAATGGATAGTGGTCTGTCCAGGTACCCAGCTGACAGGAATGTTGGCAGAAGAATGGGAGAAAATAAAAAGAAGAGAAATAAGTATGATTCGTCTTTGTCTTGCAGATTCGGTGTTGTTGAATGTCTCAAGTGAAGATTCATCCAAGAAACTATGGGACAAGTTGGGAAGCTTATACCAGTCGAAATCTTTGGTAATTAAGTTGTTTCTCAGAAAGAAATTGTATCTTCTGAGGACAAGTGATGACAATTCGGTGACTAGGAATTTAAATGTGTTTAATATCGTGTTAATTTAGTTATCGTATATGGACATAAAGATCATTGATGAGGAGAAGTGTATCATCCTATTATGTTCTTTGATAGACTCCTGGGATAACTTATCCATGGCTATTGGGAGTAATACAAACACACTAGCACTAGAGGGCATGGTTGCTTCTATGTTGTCGAAAGAAATGAGAAGGAAGAACATGGAAGGATCAACCAAAGATGATCTGGTAGTGAGAGGTCGACTGATAGATAGAGATAAAGGAAGATTCTTTGGTAGAAAGTTTAAGTTGACCTGGTTCAGTCAACGTGAATATGTTGGAAATGCGATAAAGTTTGGCATTATAAAAAGGAATGTAAGTTGAAGGAAACATAAGTCAGTGCCAGATCCTACGAGAAGTAGTCGACTGAGAGAAAGATGACCTCAGAAAAGGGAGGTGATGTGTACTTGGCGTCGAAAAGTACACATTCAAGTTAATATGTCTGGTTGATCGACTTGGGAGCATCCTATAATATGACACCACATAAAGAATGGTTATGTGAATATGAACAATATGATGGGCGTGATGTGTTCTTGGGGGACGACTCGACAACCAGAATTGTCAAACGAGTAAGAGTCTGACTGACACTGCAGGATTGGAGGAAAAGAACCCTTCCAGGTGTGCTACACATTCTCGGTTTGGAAAGAAACTTGATATCTATCAGCAAGATGAGTGATTCAAGTGTGCATACTCTGTTTCAGAAGGATTCATGCAAGATGGTCATAGGTGTGATGGTATTAATGAAGGGAGTTCAAATTGGTACCATGTACAAGATGTTAGGGAATGTCGACTTGACTGGATGCAACTGTTAGAAAAGTAAGTGTGTTCATTTCACCATAGAAAATATAGAAATATTGTCACCCAACCATAGGTCGAAGCCACCCCAAAGCACCTTAACCTTGACAGAGAGAATAATTTTGGAAGAAAAACCTAGACCCAATATCCAACCAAGGTAGCATACCTCTCTCCAAATCTAGCATACCAAGCAGAAATTCTGAACCATAACCAAGAGAAAGTCCAAGCCAAAACTGAAAAATTGTCAGTTCAAGCTCCTCTCCAAACTTGCGCACAAATGGTCTTATGCAGTTGTGAGAGAGAGTGTGTCAAATGAGCTCTGGTGCCCTCTTATTTATAGTCCTCCAAGTGACCTAACTGGGTCGAATTATACTCTTGGAGGATAATAACTTAATATTACATTTTCTCTTGAGCTGACTTGTCTTCTAGGGTTCATATCCAACCATTTAGGGTTTCTCTAGCTTCCCGGAATATTCTAGTCTTGTCAAAGGTTACATGTGGAGGTTAATACCTCCCACAAATACCATAATACAAACACTCCCTCCTATATAGGGAGGTATTAAAGGCAATGGTATTGATCACAAACAGACCATTCAATCGGTAGCATCATCATCGCCACTCAGGTTTTCTCATGATCAAAACATGAGCACCATCATCATTATCAATATCATTTGATAGCATCGACTGCATAATCTCTCGAAGTCATTCTCCATCTGGGTAATTAGGCATGATGTTGAATAGATAACTCACTCCATAGAGTGATACAAGAACCATTCTTCTAATCCAAACATATGTCCTAGAAGAATAATTGTTCCAATGGATGTTGGAAGCCACGTCGTGGGCTACGAGGACTATTCTTCTAATCCGGACATATGTCCTAGAAAAATGATTGTCCTGGACCATTTTCCACATGGAGAATGTATGTCCATCATCATACTGACTATCCATCTAGCTGGTAATCATCTCCAACATTAGTGATATTCTTCATGGAAATCAGAACAATGACATTCAATAAATCACAACTGTGTCTATCCATAGTAGTACACAACTACTATCCAGTGGTACACAACCACACCAAGTAGAACATGGCTACTAATCAGTGACACATAGTCACAACTAGTGGAGCACATCCACCACAATGGCATACAACTAATGTCTAGAGACATACAGTCTCCACAGCAATCATATCGTCTGATATCAACCTACATAACAATATCATGATACAAACTGAGTCATCTGGTCCATTTTTCCACTCACATCTGTGAGATCTAGAAGATCATCTTCCATCAGAGAGTAAAAACACCATCCATGGGATATCTGGACTATTCTTCCCAAGCATAGAAGAATAATTGTCCCTGATTTATGAGCCTGGACCATTCACCTAACTAGGTCATTCCTCCGGCACTAATCACAGTGCAACCTGGAGAGAATGAGTCTGCCCTAGGGAATGCATGTCCATGATTGTTGAACCTGGACCATTCACCTAACTGGGCCATTCCTCTGGCACTAATCATAGTGCAACCTAGAGAGAATGAGTATGTCGTAGGGAATGACTGTCTGGACCATTTCCTATGGAAATGATTGTCCTGCACCAACCTCCAAAACAGACCATTCTTAAAAACTGCTCATAATTGTGAACTTCGAAAGAATCACTGCCCGGTGAGGCGGAACATTCTACTTGACCACTACTCAGAGTGACTTCCAAGAAGAATGACTATCCTAGACCATTCCCCCACACTGGACACAAGGGGAATCGTTGTCTATGGTACATAAGCAATCTATCGAACCATTTTCATTATGAAAATGAATGTCTGATCTGGACCATTTTTCCAAACTATAAAATGTTTGTCCATCAGAAATCTCGAACCACTTTCCGAACCGAAAATAAACTGCCCATCCTGGACCATGAACTAGAAAATGACTGTCCATAAATCAATAACATATCAGTGCTCCCTCCCAACCTGGGAGTAATCACTTCCTAATAAGGAAGTATTCTTCACGAGCCCCAACTTGTCTGCAAACTTTTCATTTTGGATAGAGGCTTTACCAAAATATATGTTATCTGCTCATCTGTGGAGATATATTAGAGAACCACTTCTCTCTTCTGGACTTTATCACGGAGAATACAATGCTTGATCTCAATGTAATTTGGTTTTTCATAGAACACCAGACACCAATTTCTTTGAAGGCTTCACATATCTCTAATATATCATGGTCGAATTCAGCACCTGATCAAACATTTTAGAAACCAAATTACAGAGCCACGTTTCTTATGTACAAGCATCACAACCTGCAGTATACTTCTACTTATGTACAAGCATCACACACTGCAATATGCTTCTGCTTCTATAGTGTTTATTGCAACAGACTTATGTTTCTTGCTATCCCATGACATCGTGGCAAGGCTCAAACTGAAACATATCCAAGTATCACTTCTTCTGTCATAGGAGGTTTTCACCACGCTTATGTTGTGTATGAGATACTCTACATCAAGTTGCTTGAATCCATACAAGGTCTTCTTCCATTTGTATACATGGGTCTCTTTCCGGTATAATCTTCTTTCTCAATTTGCTTTATTGGGAAGAACAGTATTTTACATGCAAATTTCAATCCATGAATATTGCAAGAGGTATATCTGGTTTACTAGAACAAGTTGTCACCATGTTCTTCTCCCTCCTTCTAGAAGAATCTCTAGTTCTGAATCTCGCAAAGCTTCTATCCATAAGTATTTTTCACATTTTCTTACATACATTGTTCTTCATCACAACTTCCATTTCTTTTTCTTGATTTCTTCTAGTGGATTCAAACCAAGTTGGTAGTCTTATGATTCTCGGTATAATAACTGGTTGTTCTGGCTTTTATTTCTTTCTTGGAATCTTCATGTTCTTCCTCATGTTCCTCCTTAGATTTTGGGTCCATGGAGTCTTCTATAGATTCCATGCCCTTTCTTCCTAAAGATTCCATCTTCTTCCTTTCATCATAGGAATATGGATGTAGATGGACAGCCAAGGCTACTTAAGGCTTCTTTTCGAGAAAGACTTCTTCTAGAGTCAAACTAAACACGTGTTGCTACTTTTAATGGGGAGCATGGAAAGATACTTCATAATCTTGACAGATTCTTCAATGGATCATATCATTTAGGATTAGCTCCCTCCTAATCCTCGCTTCATGCATGAATGCATGCTCTTATTTTGGAATTATGTAATCAACTCCCTCCATCTAAGAGAGTCCACGCTTTCAGTTGTATCCTTATTGCCTTCTACAAGGTGTCACGAGTATTTTTCTAATTTCCTCTTGATTACCGACTTCTTTCTGATTTGACTTCTTTTTGGTCTCTTCAAGTTTGATTCTGATTTTGGCCTATCTGGCAGTTGTTACTTATATAATAGCTTCCATTGTTACCAAATATTGTCAACATACTTCATATTTTTCATGTCTATTGCTTGACTTGTAGTCATCGTAATATAAATCCTTATCTTGCTATTCTTCCATAGGTATTGTTTCACTGGCCATATTATCTTTTAATAAATAGATATACACGATATGTACATGAACTATGTAAACATGGTATGTATAAGAACTATGAATAATATTGTTACCTTGAGTAGAAGAAGAATTTTTTTTATCCTGCTTGGCTTTCTTTGAGGGTTCCCTTTCTTCAGCAACTATTGCTTTGTATGTTTCCTTCCTTTTCTTTAACTCAAGACAGTGGTTCTTGTAGTTACCATATTTTCGATAGTTGAAGCATTGTATCTTTGACATATCCTTTTCTTGATTTGGTTTCTTCCTTAAGCCAAAATTCTTCTTGTTCGTAAAATTATTGAACTTTGTTGTGAAGGCTTGATCATCATATTTATTTTGGGATTTCTCTTTTGCGTTAATCCTTGATTATTCTTGTGCACAGAAAGTCCAAAGTTATTCAATTGTGGGATACTCCTTTCTTGTGTTCATGCTTGTGGCGAATGCATCCCATGTCTTGGGAATGCCATTGAGTACTATATTTACCAGTTTCTTTTCTGAAATGATTTCTTCAATAGCTTGTAGTTGAAATATTAACTGAGAGATTCTTACAAAGTATGATGTTATGCTATCATCATCATTCATTTTCATGTCACAGAGCTCATTCTTCAGAATCATTACTTGTCCAATGTTTCTGATTAAGAAGAGGTTAGTTAGGGCATCATACATCTTCTCAGATGAGTCAAGATGAGAGATGTATGGTATCAAGTGGTATTTTATAGAGTCCACTGTGATACTCATAACGTTGATGTCATTTTCCTTGAAATTCTCCATAACTGCAACATTCTGAGGTTCCTTCTCTTTTCTCTCTTCAAACTGTGGTTCCATGATCTTTCCTTTCACGAGATCCAACACTTTATTCTTGGCAAGGATGAGGTCAATACTTGTCTTACATGCTATGAAGTTAGAATCCCCTTCTAACTTGTTTTTTGTCTTCATAGAGTAAGTCATTACTGCTTTGACTTGGTCAACCTTTGACTTTGACCAAAAAATCAAACTAGATGTCTTATCTTGCTGAGAGTACCAAGAGGTGTGCTAGGCTAGGGCGCACTAAGCTATCCATAAATTAGGTCAATCTCTTCACGTAAGGTGCATTAACAAGAGGGTTAGGGTTTCATTGCTGCAACAAAACTTTGACTACAACTGCAACTGTAACTAAGCAAATCCTCCCGATCTATCTTCCAGTGGTTAGATTGTTCGAATATAGTGTGGGCCCATAACCTATTAAAAAAGTAAGTGTGCTTGTTTCACCATAGACAATATAGCAATATTGTCACCCAACCATAGGCTGAAACCACCCCCGAGAACCTTAACCTTGACAGAGAGAATAATTCTAGAAGCAAAACATAGACCCAATAGCCAACCAAGGTAGCATACCTCTCTCTAGAGCTAGTGTACCAAGTAGAAAGTCCAAACCATAACCAAGAGAAACTCCAAGCCAAAATTGAAAATTTTCCAGTTGCAGTAACTACAGTTGCAGCTACTCTCCAAACTTGCGCACAACTGGTCTTATGTCATTGTGAGGGAGAGTTTATCAAATGAGCTCTAGCGCCCTCTTAGTCCTCCAAGTGACCTAACTGGGCTGACTTCTACTCCTGGAGGATAATAACTTAATATTACATTTTCTCTTGAGTTGACTTGTCTTCTAGGATTCGTATCCAATCGTTCAAGGCTTCTCTAGCTTCCCAGAATATTCTATTCTTTTAAAAGGTTGCACATGGAGGTTAATACATCTCGCAGCTACCATAATATCAGCGGAAACAACATTGTTTCTCCTGAAATTGACTTGACTGTGACTCGAATCGACTTGATGTCGACAGAAATCAACTAAACTCGAGCTAAGTCAGTTCAAATCGACTTGATAAGACATGATGAAATCGACCCGACCAGGCTATGGCAAGAGAGGATGGGACAAATTGGAGAAAAAGGACTCTGAGATATACAAATCAAAGGTATGGTCGAAGGTTTTCCTGAATTTAGTTTAGAATTTTACTTTTGTGAACATTGTATATATGGGAAACAAAGTCGGGTGAGGTTCCCATCTGGAGCAATAAGGGAAAATGGGATTCTAGAACTGGTGCATAGTGATTTGTGTGTCCCGGTTACAGTTCCTTCACTTGGTGGATCCTTGTATTATGTCTCCTTCATAGATGATTTTTCTAGGAAAACATGGATATATTTCCTACGGAAGAAATCAGAGGTTTTCGATATATTTAAGGAGTTTAAAGCTCTTGTGAAAAACTAGACATAGAAGAGGATTAAAGTGTTGAGAAATGACAATGTGGTGAATTTTGTGGAAAGGAATTTGACCACTTTTGTAAGAAGTGTGGCATAACATGCCAAAATAACACACCATATACCCCACAACAAAATGGAGTTGTCGAGAGAATGAACAGAACATTGATGGATAAGGCAAGGAGCATGCTCAATGGTGTTGAGCTCGCACAAGAATTTTGGGCGGAGGCAATCGAGACTACAAGATATCTAGTTAATATGTCTCCTTCATTGGCGCTAGTGGACACGACTCCAAATGATATATGGTATGTTAAGGAGCCTTCAGTGGCACATATCAAAGTATTTGGCTATGATGCATTTGTGCATGTTCCCAAGGAAAAGAAGAGCAAGTTGGACAAGAAGGCAATGAAATGTATTTTCATCGGATACAAAGAAGGGATGAAATGATATAAGCTATGGGATCCTGCATCAAGGAGAATAGTGTATAGTCGATATGTGGTCTTCAGAGAATTCAGAGGTAAGTCCAATCCTGAGGAAGTTTTTCAGACCGAGAATAATTCTGATACGGTGTGGTTTGAACTGAGGAACGAAGAAGATGATTCAGATGAGTCAACTGAATCTAAGGAAGAGGTGGAACAATTGACTCTCGTGATAAGGAGGTCAGATAGAGAAAGAAAACCAGTCAAAAGGTATATTTTTCTCAACTTTCATTCCGCATTCATGTTAATTGCTATCGACGATGAGCCCAAGTTGGTTGGTGAGGCAGTCAACTCAACATAGGGTAAACTTTGGAAGGAATCCATGGTCGAAGAGATGGAATCCTTGTACAAGAACGAGACATGGGATTTATTCAAGTTATCTGGTGGAAGAAATCATGTTGGTAGCAAGTGAGTGCTCAAGAAGAAGATGAATGTCGCAGGACAAGTCGAGAAGTTAAAATCTCGACTGGTAGAGAAAGGATATTCTCAAGTTGAGGGAGTCAACTTCGGTGAGATTTTTTCCCCTGTTGAAAAACTAACTTCCACTAGAGTACTAATGTCTCTAGTTGCAGGATTTGATCTAGAGATAGAACAGATGGATGTGAAGACAACGTTCCTACATGCATACCTGGAAGAATAAATCTACATGAAACAGCCTGAAGGATTTGTATTAAAGGGAAATCAAGAGTTGGTGTGCAAACTCAAACGATCCATTTATGGTCTAAAGAAATCTCCAAGGATGTGGTACGATAATTTTGACACATACATCCTTAGTTTGGTATTTGTGAGAATCAAAGTTGTTCACTACATATATTCCAAGGAATAAGGTGGGCATTTCATATATGTAGCTTTGTATGTTGATGACATGTTGTTGATTGGAAACAACATGGACACGATAAAGGAGGTGAAGAAGCATCTATCCTCCAAGTTCGACATGAAGGATCTCAGTGCAGCTAACTTCATTATGGGAATGGAGATTAAGAGAGAACGAGACGCTAGAAATATATGGTTGAATCAGATGAAGTATATTGAAACAGTTCTAAAACGATTTAACATGCAGGATTGTAAACCGGTGAAGGTGTCAATTTCTGTGGGAGCGAGGCTTACTATTGAACAGTGTCCAAATACATGGGAAGAAATAGAGGACATGGAATGTGTTCCCTATTCAAGTATGTGATGTTCTGCACTCAACTAGACATTGCCCATGCAATGGGAGTGTTGAGTAGGTACA
This sequence comes from Picea engelmannii, assembly GCA_009831015.1. NCBI lineage: Eukaryota > Viridiplantae > Streptophyta > Pinopsida > Pinales > Pinaceae > Picea > Picea engelmannii. The sequence continues at coordinate 696,484 of ML777799.1, read as the reverse complement.
TGTCGACACCTGGAAAGGAGCACTGGACAATTGTCAAGAGAGTATTCAGGTATTTGTGTGGCATGAAGGACTATGTTATATGATACCAAGGAAAACTTGGAGGTGACAGTGGTAAATTATATGTACATGGATTTGTCGATGCCGACTGGGCTGGAAATATGGATAGACGGAGGTCGACCAGCGGATATGTCTTCAATATGTTCAATGGAGCAATAAGTTGGATGAGTAAGCGACAGGCGGTCGTATCCTTGTCGACAACAGAAGCTGAATACATGGTGTCCACTCATGGAAGCAAAGAAGCGGTATGGCTTCAAAGGTTGTGTTCAGGAATCAGGTTTGAGCAGAGAGCTATGAAGGTAAAGTTGTGATAGTCAAAGCGTAATATTTTTGGCAAAGAACCCTTCTTATCATTCAAAAACTAAACACATTGATGTACAATACCATTTCGTAAGAGACATGGTAGAAAGTAACAAGGTGCTACTAGAGAAAGTAGACACATTGGAAAACATAGCAGACTCGTTGACCAAGTCTATGAGTGCTGTGAATTTCTCTTGGTGCAGAGAGGCAATGGGCATTGTTTCCCTGGGTCTGTGAACGAAAGTTCAAGAATCTCCCATTTCAGCAAAGAAAACAACAAGTGGGAGAATGTTGGTTTGTTATATTCTTTGCAGTGAAATTCTAGTCAAGGTAAATTGAATGACGGTCTAAGTCGAGGTGGATCGACAACAGGTCAAAGTTGAGGTGGATCGATAGTAGTTCGAAGTCGAGGTGGATCGACAACACATCTAAGTCAAGGTAGATCAACAACAAGTCAAAGTTCGAGGGTGTCGACCGGGTAAAGTCGAATTCGAAGATATCGACGGCAAGTCAACCGATAAGAGGTCGAAGTGCGGGCGTGAGATGACCAACTAGAGACCGAATGAAGGCTGACTGGTAAACCCGACTTGGACTCAAATGTAACAGAATCCCTGAATTTGCGGGATTTGTAGCCAATGATATCATTGGATATGTGACCATTTTTAGGCGCCAATATTTACGTTTTTTTGTGTTGTAAATCCTATAAAGAGGCGTGTTGTAAGGTCATAAAGGTTGTTGTTGTTGTTGCAGTTGCATTTGTTGTTGTTGTTGTTGTAAGGTAATCGTAGAATGCACTTTTGCAGGTTAGTGCATGTGTAAGTGTAGGTTGTTAGTCATGAATATTTAAGTTGAATTGGCTATAGGGTTGTTCTTGCCTGTGCAAGAGGGTATGACATTGATTGTGTCTTAGGTGTGGACCAAGGTTAGACATGTAACCTTTCATTTTGAATGAATAATACAACAAGAGAGAAGAACGCTCAAAGGAATGTTGGTTTTCCCGGTTAAGGGTTTCCAGAGTAAAATCTCGGTGTACTATGTGATTGCTTGTCTCATTTGCTTTCTTGATTAAATTATTCTTCTCTTCTACTAAGATTAGTGTGGAAGTGTCTTTCATTTTTGGACACTGAGTAGACCAAGAATGATTAATAATCTAAAGAGCATAATTATAATTGAATGAATACTTGGGCCCAAAGTAAGGGTTCCATCCTACAGCTATGTATAGAGGTGTTACTCCCCACCATTGTATCTTTTCATCTTTTATTAGCAAATCAATTCAAATATTCTCTTGGAGAATTTTTCCTCCAACTCTAAAATTATAGTTGCATTTCAACCTTAACTATATAGGTTCCCTCCCTTGGTTTTGTAAGTGCATATACTTGTACATATTCTAGCATGTCTACTACATATTTATGTTGTGGTGCATATATATTTCCTCTCATGATCGATCATTGGACTAAGGTCCAATTTTAATTAAACCATAATAGCATCCAAAAGGAAGGAGGTCATTGCTTCCATGAAAGTTAAAAATCCACCTTTCAATTCGACTCAAATATTTGTAAGAATGTTGGATTAGATCTTGTCCTTGTATTCCCAAGAACATTCCCAATGGGAAATCTCGCTATCATCCTACTATGTATGTAGATACCCTTAGTTTGTTTGATGTTGGACATGGGATTGCACATTAATGATGTATCCTACCCCCTAATTAGTATATCATAGTTATAAGATAGTATATTAATATATAGCTATCTACTAGTTTTAGGATGCTTTGTCATGTTTATGATGGTTCATGTTGAATTACCTTATTGTTCTTTTCTATTTTATAGCAAGATAACTTATTGCATGCATCAATAATAATTCTGATCTAATTCTAGTTTGATTTAGGTCGAGGGATAAATATCCATAACCGTCATTGAGTATGCCTTTTTGATGTATTATACAATTTCTTGATTAATCTCCTTAAAATAATTCATTAATTTAAAGACTCAAATCGACTGTGAAAGTAGTACAAAATTAGTCAATATTTGATATAATCTCTTAGGAACACCCTTATGAGGAGCTGATCTCTTGCTAGAGAGTTTCCTCATTTATGGGGTGTAGATTTCATGTGTGTGTGAGAAAGAAGGTGTTTGACTTCCCAAAGTTAGTTCCTCATCTCCATCATGATCAAATGGGGCTTAACGCCCAATGTTTAATGGAACAATTGGTCTTAAAGCATGACAATAAGGTACTTTATCTTGGTGATGATAAATGGTATTAATGTACCATCTAATATACATGAATTCCACCTATTGCATGAATGGATGCACCCATTCTTTGTGGATGCCACACCCATATTAGTGTCAACATGAAAGGTTAACATATTTTTGTAATTATAAATTCAACATCTACTTATCTCTCCTACCAACTATGACCATAGAAACACCCCCCTTAAACCCCAGAATGTTGTAGACCCATGTGTCATTATTGTAATGAACCGCCTCGTTACGACAACCATTCTAGTGACAAGTGCANCCCTTTTTTTTTTTTTTTTTTTTAGAAGTGTGTGTGTGCGTATGTACAAGGAAACAACAACAGCCTATTCGACTCTGCGTCACCACCCGACGACGAATACGACACAACCAGGATGAACATAAGAATATGACCAGGACGCACGACACATAACCACATGCATAAATGATGATCACATGACAAGTAAAACCGATTGCTAAATACGACTGACCTCCCGCCCGTCCTACCCTGCAAGGTTAGGACCTCCAAGACACATAATCAACGCTCAAGCCCAGGTTCCTGTCGCTTTTAACCATTTAAGGTCTCAGGGCTGGCGACTGTTCTGAGGAACATGGAGGTGTCTACATCCCACCCAACACAACACACCAAGCAACTAACCGAATACAAACAAAAACAATGTAGAAGAGAAGAACAAAATACGCCCCTTACGGATGGCGCGTGAGAAGAGGACTCCGACAACAACCCAAATTCAACATTAATTAAATGCACAACAACCGTTATTACTAACTCCGAGTAATTTAATGCATATAAATCTGGGCATCCACTGAGTATGTCTTATCAACGCCAAGAGGCTACACTAACATCACAACAAGATATCCATATCGTCTCCTTTCTGAGTACAATAGCATTGGAATAAATAAGGGTCATACGCTTCAACTCTAAACTTGCCATCTTGTTTACAAGGTAGGAACACAATTTCCTGTTTCGTCAATACATGCCCATTGCGAATCCATAAACAATAATCCCT
>ML777799.1:645387-680276 GCA_009831015.1 Picea engelmannii | reverse complement strand
GTCTGCCCTCACGGCATCGTGGATCCTCTCGAACTAGGTAATCGTTAACCTACAGTTCGAGCCACGGCGGGAGTGCTAGTAGGCTGTGGCAGGGCTGTTGTCCACACCTCTCCCTCAATCTCTCTGGAACTTGTGTGTGGCCCCTTTAGTCCATATGTGAGTCCGGTTGGCAAGCTATCGTCAGCCTGCATCATCAACCATCATGTCAGATCATGTCAACAACATATCATAAAATCAATATATATCATCAAAACGAAACAATATCATCGTAAATGAAACAACTCAAAGCCCACTCCCTGACTCAATCCGAAGTCCAAGGGAGTTCCACCGATGCCTCTGCATCCTCAAGGCTGAAACCCTGCACACTCAAAGAAACTGAGTCAGCAGCACCTGTCTACACCAAGGTAGTAAAAAAAACTTCATGTCATATAACTTAACGCATCATAATGAAAGAAAAAGTTTTATCATCATAAAAATCCAGATCACTTGCGAGCAAGTGTCCTCAAAGAATAGGTTTGGTAAGTGCGCCAGAGCGGGATGTTACAATTATTAAATAACAGTTATTCATATCTCTTTATCATTTAACCTAATGTATATTTACTACATATAAAACTAAATTGATGTATTAATGTTATATTTTTTCTTGAAAGAAATAATCTTGTGAAGAAACCAAAGGATTTCATCCTCACATTTGTAAATGGAATCCATAGTATTCACATCAGAGTAATCACCCAATCAAAAGGATTCCAACTAGACACCTACATATATAAAACTAGCCAAATACACGACAACATTGACAACTACTACTTCAAATACCTCCTTCAACTATATATTAATGTTATATACTAACCAAATTATAATACATATCCTAAACATTATATTATATCTTTAATCATAACCCAGTACACAAATATTCTATCTTTAATGCTAATATTATATCATGTTTTTAAAATTGAACTTTTAAACATGTGTATTTAATGTTATATAAAATTATAGTATATAAAAATATAAACAAAACAAAATTAAACAAAAACAAACAGAAAAAGCCTTCAATCTACCAAAACCTGATTGTCTACTAGGCTCTATATTAGGAAATTTGGTATTATTTGGGGTTTTGTGCCCCTTCTCAATGCCATAACATCACAAGTGCTATCTATATAGAGAGAAACCAAGCTTAATTTTCCATTCAGATCGATTTTGCTTGTGGTGCCCTACTATTATAAAAGGGTCGCTTTTCCATCGAATCATAACTAGAGTCTAAGTCTAGTGAATCGTTGCAACCCTTAATTATCTTGATCATTGAATATCTATCTCGCATTGTAGTTTTCCTCATGTTATGAAAGGCATGGTTTTTCCACGGCTGTAATGGCATTAACCATTCATTGTTAGATGGGGTGGGCCAAATTTGTTTCATAGTGAGCTTTGCATATCTCGTCCCAATAGGAGAGTGATTAAGGATCCAATAGCTTTGGATTTATTATTTTTTCTATCAATCCACAAAGGATTTTTCAATGGATAGCCCTAGGTTGGGGAAGTCTTGGATGATTCAATTTTCCATAATGTACATTGGATGTTGCATTGGATCAACTGGAATTTGAAGGATTTTTCAATGTATAGTTATAAATTCTCTATTAATTCCCCCCCCCCTCCCACCCTCTAAAACATATTCTCTGTTAATGCCCCTCCTCCCACCCTCTATACACCCTCTATAGAGGGTGGGAGGGGGGGACATTAATAGAGAATATTTTAAAACATNGGCCCCCCCCCCCCCTCCCACATATATTATATGTGAGCAGGCTCACATAGGGACTGTTGAGTGACAGTAGTTGAATCCAAGCAGGGTAGATAGCATCAGCGGTCTGAAGAGAGAAAATCGATAGATTGTGGCTTGAATGCTTGATGGTGCCGAAAGATTGAAGGTCTAAATAGCAGTAAGCAAAAGCAGAGGGGCCCCTCCCCTGAGGGGAGGAGGGGGAGGGGCCCCATGACCTTTATGAACACCCTAAAGGTTTACATTGAGTTACTTTGAGTGACATCTGACAGACTGTTACTTTGAGTAACATCTGACAGGGCATACTTGAGGGAATCTGAGGTTCCTGACTTCATGACGAGTGTTGATGGCAAGGGAAAGGTTGTAATGAACCCTAAAGTGAAAGGTCAAATGAAAGGGAAACTGAAAAGGAAAGCGTACCATGATATGAGATACAAGTACTGACGCCAGGATTGGCGCCTAGTCTTGTGTTGATCGCTTCTTTGCTTGACTAGGCACTAACCCTAGCGCATTGCTTTGATTGGAGTTAAGCGCTTCAGAAACCCAGTAGTTGGATGATTCAGTTTTCCATAATGTATATTGGATGTCTCATTGTGATTTTTGAGTTGTGTGTAACATAAAGAAAATCCTCTTCATTTTTTATTTCTTAATATTTTTGTTCTAGGTTGGTGTGGTGTTTTAATGATGGTAAGTTGGTTTAGGAAACAATAGGTTTCCTTGACAATGATCATTGGTTCAATTATATTTGAACCAATTATGTATTTAAATTAGATTTTTACTAACTGCTTTGATTATTAAAAGTGGATCTAATGCAAAGAATTATGGTGAGGAAGGTAGTTTCATCTAATAATGAATAAGTTATTATATCATAGGTTTTTTTTAAGAAGGAACTCATACACAGGGATGTGGAGATTGTTGTTGATTTTTTGGGTAAATATGTTGTGGATGTGAATTACATTGGGACTATCTTCTTGTGAGTGAAGTGCATATACACAATTTGATTCTTTACATATAGAATTTGCAATTGATAGCAAGGACTTGAAATTACATTGCATTATTTTCCATACACAGATTTAATGTGAACCTTCCCAGTCATGGTGAGAATATGGATGCCTAATAAGCATGGAGTTACACTGGAGCCCTAAGCTTCACAAAAGCATCCACAAGCTTTACCTACTTTCCAAAATAAAGGCATTCAATACAATTCATTGGAAAAGGGAGGAGCGAACCTATGATATTGGGGACATGCTTCAAGATTTCAAAATATATTTTTGGTTGGAGCTAAGAAAAGTGTTGGAGCCCCTTGAGTTTTTTAGTGAGATATTTTACACACTACACCAGAGGAGAAACTTAATAGTTTTTTGGAGATGAAAAATATGGTATTGATATGTTCTTGCAATTACATAACATCGAAAATCACTATGCCCCCGACCCCCAACCCACAAAGGAAACACCCACAAACAACATCACTATATTGTTTGGCACCAAAAAGAGGTAGGGAAGACATTAACACATCAACCTTTATGAAAATCAAAGTATAGAATGGAATAGTATGATAAATGTAAGGGAAAAAAGATTTCTACCAATGGTTCATATCAAATTCAGGTACTAGCGTGAAATGTTTAAATATGGTTGAGTTCCAACTACCTGTTTTTATCATTGTCGTTGGCATATGTATGGCCAATTTCTCAAAATAAATATCAAATACCAAAGCATTTCTTAAAAGTTTGTGTCTATGTTTCAAACATTTTAAGCTAAATCTTACTCACCTGTGGAGATTGGTACATGAATTGTTGGTCTGGCACTAAAGGCTATTGAGACATTAATTGTTGAGACATTGTTTGTTGAGCATACACAGCAGCCTGTATGCCCAATCTCCATACACAACTTCCATAAGGCCTACTGTGTGGGCTTGTTGTGTATGCCACTTGGCATACACAACAATTGGCATACATAGTAACCATTGAACTTGTTGTGTATTCCACTTGGCATACACAACAGGCGCATTGGACCTGTTGTGTATGCCAATTGGCATACACAACAAGCCCATTTGCATACACAACAGGTCCAATGCGCCTGTTGTGTATGTCAGGCCCATTTTCAAGTTCTCAATAGTTGGGTTAGTATTAAACTAATTTTAGGGAAGCTGCATTTCCTAGTGGTCAAACTCAAACCAAACCCCAAAATATCAAGCACACAAATTAAACATTAAATTATTTTTTTTAGATTTATCCCACAATGCCCTTATACAGTTTAAATAAACTTGATGCATTTTCGGGTCCCAAGAAGTTTAAGTTCTACAATAGCAATCTACTAGATTTGAGGTAATTGGATTAACATAATCAGAGCATGTCAAAATTATGGCTTGAGCTTCTTCATACAAGTTCTTTTATATGCTAGTTGGGATCCACATTGGAATTTAGTTTCAAAGGAAATGTTGCACCATATTCCTAGCAATGAAAAACTACCAACAAAAACCACAGGACAATGACAAAAATGAAAGGTGATCCTCTTGAGGGGTCATCCTCCACAACAGCAGATGCAGTTATTGGACTGGATATAGAGGAAGAGGATGGAGGAGAGAGAAATGGTAGTGGTGGTGATGATTTTTTTTAAGACATGGAGGAGGAGGACTGATAAGCTATCAAATTCTTCCATCTACAGTTCTATTTTCTACCATGCTTTGTATTTGACAGTGGCATTCCCACCTATAGTAACAATATCATGATCATCTATGAATTGTGATCTTATGTATGTCATACATTTTTATTTTGATAACATCAAATGACTCAATCCAAATCCAACAATAAAACCATATTCAAGGTGATCATGTATGCTTTGAAATGCATTCCAAACATGACTATTCTACATATGGTAGCCACTCAGATATAGAAATTGTTGGGAATTGTTGTGTTTAAGAGGTCCTATAGGGTTAGTTTTTTCTTATACACGTGTAGATGAAATCATGCATAGCAAACTTGTATGAAGGGAATATGTTTTTGGCATATTCAAAGAATAAGCTCTGACTGTCAAAGAAAATGATGAACTTAATTGATGGATGATTTACGGGGGGGAAGACAACATTACCAATGCTCAATATTTGCAATATATTTTGTCTTTCTTGGAAAACAATATTTATTTACATCAACAAGAAGATAAACCTATTTGGGGAGATTAAAGGTGTTTAAAATACAAACATCCATCGTACGTTACCCATGGATTTGATAAACAGTAGTTGGTATGAGGCACATGGGTTCTTGGTACATAGTTTATGCACATTGTTTGGAGGCACATTGTTTACGTTTATTAATGGTGCCTCTTTCAGGAAGTAAGTTGGAAATTTCTAGCTAGAACATTGAATTGAAGTTAGTTAGAACATGTTATGGTCCATCATTCATTACATTTGTTCACTAGAAAAGGATTATTTGGACATGATCTCATGCATTAAGTTGAAGATTGTCCACTTGGAAAGTTGAATAGCTTGCATATCCATGCATGTGAAGGAGGTAACCTCGTTAGCAGTTGCATTGAAAAGGAGGTTGGGGAGGACATGAGGAAGATCAATGATGGTCATGTGGGCACCCAAAAACACTAAATCAATGCCCACCATTCCCATTCTCATTCCTACACCCAGTTCTAAGACCCTCAAAGCATGCATGTTACCTCTTATGTGTAACAATTGATGGGAAATATGGCCTACTTCTAGATTCAACTCAAACCAATTTGTTGATTGTAGCTCAGACCCAATTGTTGATTGTTGTTTAGTGCATATGGTTGTGGGTGTGGGTGTGGGTGCATTTTGATGAGAAGTTGTTACAACTACAAAGTGATACCAAAAACTTTCATCAAAAAATCAGTAGAGAGCAAAGGTTGAACCAACAGAGAGCAGAGGTTGCAGGCCATACTTGAATAGACAGGCCTCTCGAGGGAATTTGCCTCACCAATACTTTATGGATTCTGTGAAGTGTATACTCATAATATTAAGTACCATTAAAATTCATAGATTTGAGGGCATAAAGAATGTCATTTTAGGCACAAGGAGATCATACAAAAGAAGCCTTCCAAACTGGAGGAGTCAAACTTTAATGAGTCAGGGTTTTCCAAAACCCTATGATAAAAATGACAGAATGGTTTTTGAAGATGAAAGCTTGGAACAATTAGACACAAAGGGAAAGAAAGTGGAGGAAATTGAGAGGTAGAGGTTGTTAAAAGAACCATGTTAGATGATAAAGATAATTGGGCCACCTATCATCATAAACACTTCCATCTAGGCCTTGATGGGTTTTCTACCTCCGATTTCATACAAATCTTTGATCATACAAAACATTTCTAATAGATATGACAAATAAGGAGACTTAAAATGCCTTGTGAAATTTGAAAGGATAGATATAAGTTGGGAAAAGAAGAAAAAATATCCAACAAACAAACATTTGTCCATGTTGAAAGACCCAATGGGGTTTGGTTTCCATCAGGTCTCGTAGTGAAACCCAATATAAGACAATGAGTGCATGTATAACCAATGAAATGCAAGCATTGCAATAAAAACTGAAATCAAGGCTAGTAATCCCATGCATGAAATGAGCCTCTCTTATGGACTATTAAATTACCATATCGTATGATACCATGTTCTAAAAAGTTTTAAAAACAAGTAGTAGCTTAGAGTCTTAAGCAAAGGGCCAAAACAAATAAATAAGTCTCATATTTTTAAAGAATAATTCTCAAAAGTTGAAAAGTAGATAGTAGCTCAGATTTTATAACAAGGGAATTTGTTTGATATGTGAAGAAAATAAAAGACTTTAGAGCTTGAAGTTATTTTTGGATGACCCATTTAGAGAGGTGTTGTTACCTGGTATCCTGTGACTTATTTGAAGTGCATAATGCAGCTCAGGCTTCTCTAGGTAATAGGAAATGTGAACTTAGAAGTCAGGACTAGCTCACAAATGTCCTTCGAAATTTCATGAGATTCTAAGAGCTGCAAGAACGTGTGTGCCTCTGACCCTCTACGGTCATGATCAAGGATTTGGAAAAATTTGAGTAACAAGTGCAGAATTAGATTTGAGATCATGTTGAACCATCTCCAAGCCTCTTTCCCATAATTTATAAAGCCTCGACCCTCATTCCCATAAAGCTTAGAAGGAAATACATGGGCCAAAATTGGAAATGTAGGGGAACCCAAAATCGATGGGCATTGGGAGAAATAATTCCTTCAAGAAAAGCCATGAAATCCATGAGAGAAATTGGTGTCGAAAAGCCTTCATTCGAGGAGATGTGGGTGAATTGGTTTCCATAAATCACTAATTTGAGGAGATGCGAGCGAAATAACTCCAAACACGCCATGGTTTAGGAAATCTAGATGATGCACTCACCAAAAATCTGTATTCTAAAAAAATCGGGGAGAATTGGAAATGTGTTCATGAAATCGAATGGGAGAACCCTCTTTCCACTATTTTTATTACTATTTTATAGGGGACGAATTATCTGCCATATATATTTATTATTTTAATATGGGCTAAAGATTCTAATTTTTTTAAACGCTAGTTCAACGAAAATTTGCCCCTTCAAAAATTGGAACAATAAAATTCTTCCCCTAAAATTGTCTATGTCTAAGAATTGGTACAAAGAAGACATCATCAAAATCCAAAGAATTACCTGACTTGATTTGGAAGGGAATAGTACCAACTCTTTCTACTGGATACTTGGCATCATCACCAAGCTCAACCTATACTCCCAAGTTCTACTTCTTCAAACTAGAAAATAATTGTCGGGCTAATGTCGTATGTTGAAATGACCCATTGTCCACATACCATGCATTCATCATAATCATGTTGGTAGAAAGGAAATATACCAACAAGACATCATTCTCGAACTTGGAAACAAACTTGTTCATTTAATTTTCTGCAGAGGTTGATACCTACTTTTGTTGTTGCTACCCCTTACCCTTCTTCTTCTCTAGATATTGTGATGCATAATGATCATGCTTATGACAATTGAAGCACTTGATTTTACTAAAATTCTTCTTTCTTGGATATGAGGTAGACTCCTCATTCTTTCCCTTACCCTTGTTCGGTCATTTACCTCTACCCTTATTTGATTGACCAAATAGAGCTAGGTTCTCTTTACCATCCTCCTTGTTGGCATTTGACTCCATTTGAGTCTCCTCTTGGATACAATCATCCCAAAGCCTCTCAAATTCAAGAAATTTTTCTCGAGCACAAATACCTTTAACAAATTGTTCCCATGTAGCTGGGAATCCATTCATTGCTATGTTCACTAGATTTGAATCTTCAACCAATTCCCCAACTATTGAAAGTTGATCATGAATTTGTGTGACCTTCATAATATAACTGGTGATTTTCTTTGATCTCATCATCACTATGGATCTAAGTTTGTTCTGCAATATCATCTTCCTATTTATGTTCTGACTCTAGTAGAGACTAACCAGGGAATTGAACATATCCTTCGCTATCTTCTTCTCAGATACACCAACATAGATCCATCTTAACCCTGGATCTATCAAGCACCAAGAGGGATCAAATATCTCGAGTTGAAAACCTTTTTTAGAGTGCAAAAATTGAGGAAAGGTTAAAGGTTTTCACCTCGAGAGATTTGATCCCTCTCGGTGATTGATAGATCTGGGGTTAAGATGGATCTATGTTGGTTCCAGTCGTGGGTGGTCAAACAAAATTTGCATATCAACAACAATATGTATATCTGTATGTTGAAGATTAATCTAATCATTTGAAACGTATTCAGTTACATCAGTTTGTTGAGAATATAGAGAGTATGAATAAAAAGTATAGTTAATGAGTTACATGAGGAATATGTTGAATAGAAAAAGTAACAATGTAGAATGATGAAAAATGTGATAATAATAATAATGTAGTAAATTTAGAGGATTAATTTCTCATAGTGATGCAGGAGCATTGCTCCACCTCAGCACACGCCAGCCGATTAGCACGCATGGTGCGCATTCAAGGAAGGGAGAGGCGTCGCCCTCTCATTTTGCCTCGAGAATCAAAACTGTGATCCAGGAATTTAATGAAGACAAGCTGGAAGAGCCAAGTTGTGCATTCACACAAGCTCGAGATAAGGTTGTCATTAAGTGGTTGACGGTAGGAAGTATTTGCATCTGATTTGGAGTAGATTTGCATCAATATAATTTGCCCATTAGACAGGCGTTTTGAATGGTGATTTGACACCACTAGTTTAGCTTGTGAGGGAAACTCGTCGATCCCCTCTTGTATAAATCTTTGTATTGTATGCCCGGTAGAGGATGTTGGAGTTGGATGAAAAATTATTGTAAGCCAAGTTAGGGAGGTTGATGAGAGTCGAGACTCCGTCGCAGTCCGGACTCAAACATTTGTAATTTGACATTCCACCACTAATAGAAAACGACAATTTTTCCTGTTATCAATTTCTATGAAATGGATGTTGTGTTATGAATGTCATTTGTATGCATTTGAGTTGTAGATGAATGTTAGAAATCGTCTGCAGGGATAAAGATACAGTTTTCTATCTGTAAGTGTGTTGAATTAAGTTTGGTTCTCTAGGCTAAGTGCAAGTAGTGCGCAACAGAGTGTGGAAATTCTGTGAGTCAGCACAAGGAGTGTGTGTCTGAACTCATTGGAGTCAGAAGAGAACTTGCCAGGAGGGCACACTAGGTTAATTCACACACTCGGGAGGAAATTTCAAGGTGGTTAAGTACCATGGAAAGAAATACTATGTAAGGGAAGATACATTCCAGAGTGACTGAACACTCTAAAACACTCTGCCAGGAGGGCATCGAGTTAGTGTGAGCGTGCACAAGGACAACACGACTGGAAGTGTTGTTATCCTTAAGGGAATCCTAGAATTGTTGAACATTCTGAGGAAGGAAGGCTTTGCAGGAGCGCATCAACAAAGGAAAGGAGATGCCTTAAGATGCTCAGATAGGCCGAGGGAGAAGTCATCGAAAAGCTTAGCCGAGTGCAAGGGTGCCTAGGAGACTATAAGTCCATCTTACAAGCTCAGGAGGAAGAGCGATAAACTGCCAGGAGGGCAAGAGAAAGTTCATAGGGGAACAAGGAAACCTTGAAGGTTTTCAAGCTGAGCAAAGTCGCAGTAGAGTCTGTGTAGAACTCTGCAAGGAGTGCAGAAGGAGATCGAGAATAGCCTAAGTCTCTAAAGATAAATTTTCACTAAGTGTGCAAAGAGGTCGAGGACTTTCCAAAGTCCTGAAGGCTATGAAACCGTCCATCATCGGAGGAGATAGATGGCAGAAGATCGAGAGGTTAGGGAGCAAGAACTTCGGGAGGTTTGTTGAGAGAAAACAAGGATCTTCGCGAAGTCGCAAAGAGAGAGTTGAATCTGGGCCATTGGATCTAGAAGGCACGTGGTAGAGATCTACGTATTTCGGAGGAGGATCCCTTCGGAGAAAAACCAAGAGGAGAGAATACCCGAGGAGTTGGGAGCCGAAGCAATCCTAGCCGTCCATCGAGATAGGACGTGTGGCGTGGAATCAACACTTTGTTGGTTCAGAGATCAAGAAAAGCAGAGTGGGAGAAGGAAGGACTCGTGAACTCTGAACTCACGATCTAATCTCAATCGTTGATCGTGAGAGGAACGTGGACCGTAGATTTGGTCCCAGAGAATTCGTTGATTCGAGAATCGGAGAAAAGGGAGTAAGCAATTCATGGAAGTTATGAAGCATGGAATCATGAAGGAAGCTGGCCCATGGTCATATTTCGTGGTCACATCAAGGAGGGAGCCTAGCATGGAGAGCTAGCATCTGTTGGTGTTAAGAATTGAAAAGCGCTAAGGAGAGGGTCTGTGGGTGCCACACAACTTGCGCCGAGAAAGTAAAGGGCATGTGTCAAGTTAAATCGGTTCCATCAAGAGCCCGACAAACCATTTGGTTCGGTGACTTGAACAATCCTAGACTGGGAGGTCGAGCAGCCCCTCAGCAGGACACAGAGAGAGAGTGGGTGGTTGTGTCGTCAAGTGGTATCAGAGCTTGAATTTTGTCTGCATATCGTAGACAAAGGGGAAGTGGTATCAAAGCTTGAATTTTTGCTACAGATCATAGACAAAGGGGAAGAGATATCAGAGCTTGAATTTTTTCTGCAGATCATAGACAAAGGGGAAGAGATATCAAAGCTTGAATTTTGTCTGCAGATCATAGACAAAGGGGAAGAGATATCAGAGCTAATGCAGAATTAATTTATGTAAGAAAGGGAGATAGAGTGTGGTACTCTGTTGAGGCGGTTGCTAGGTGTGCAACAAATGATAAACATATGGGTGGGTTGTAGATGAAGCAAGATGGTCATTGGAAGTTATGAACGCGGTCGAGGAGAAGTCCATCAAAGAGGAGAAACGTGGATGTGGACAAAGAGCTCAATGAAATCCGAGAAGAGATGGAGAATCTAACATTCAATATGCAGCAGGAAGCAAAGGTGCGTTGGAGGTATGAATGGCCTTTGAAGAGGACAACTAAATAGCCAATTCAGAAGTTGTTGGCCAGAGGGAAGAAAAAGGTGTTAAAAAGGTGGTTGAAGTATGTTGAAAATATCAGTGACGAGGGAAAGAGATATGGAAAAGGTCCCATACGTTGTCAGGTGGTAAATGAGGAGGGATCAGTGGATCTCGCAAACTGCCAGGTGGGTAGAGGAGACATCCTGAATTGCCAAGTGGGCAAGGGAGGAGAAATGAGCTTTTTCGAGAGTTCACGTCAGAGGGTGTTGACTAATGAGGAGGAAGCTGAATAAATACCTCACTTAGATGGAGATTCACGCAAAAATGTGAACCATGTGAATGAAGATGATGAGAAGTTGAAAACTTCCGCCATCGAAGAGAAGGATCAGAGGACCATTATGATCATTGGAGGATTTGAGATATTCCTGCCAATAGGTCAAGGAGAGGCTAGCACAGATGTTGCAAATACGACAGAAAGACAACAAGCTAAGACGGTCATGGAGAAGGAATAGATACTGAAGTTTGTCCCAACAGAAGGAGAACGCCCAGTTGGATTACTTACCCAGTGGGAGATGGAGCTAAAGGCACTGGAGGATTGGTTAAACAATCTGGAACTAGAAGGTGGATTCCATAATATAGTCATGCCAAAGGAGACACACCAGCACGAGTTGCATCTGGAGGAAGCTGGAAAGGAACCAGCCGAAGAACTGACAGGATTCAATCTGCCAGAAGTAATAGCTGAGCAAAAGCCTAGTGATGAGGACACTGCAGAATTGGAAGCTGCAGCAGAGTGGCGAGTTAAGGCCACAAGAGATGAATAATATAACTTGGGAGATCAATATGATTTACCCATGGACAAGGAAGAAATGCAGCAAGCTAGTCTGAAAAAGGAGAGCCAGCCGATGGAGCAGCTGGACGAGGTGGTTGAGGAGATAAGGAATTTGATGTTGGGATTGGCAGAGGAAGTGGTCAGCATGAGGAAGCTGGACAAAAGGAAACATGCACGAGTAATGGGGATGATGCAGGAGTAGAAGCAGCAAAGCAGAGGAGCCGAGAGATAGCTCCAAGAGAAAGTTTAGGATCCAAAAGGATTTCAACCACGCTGGAAGGCTCATGAGTAGGAGCTCATGATTTTCGTAGCCATGGATTATGATGCAGGAGCATCGCTCCACCTCATCATGCGCCAGCCGATTAGCACGCATGGTGCTCATTCAAGGAAGGGAGAGGCGTCGCCCTCTCATTTTTCCTCGAGAATCAAAAGCGTGATCCAAGAATTTAATGAATACAAGTTGGAAGAACCAAGTTGTGCATTCGCACAAGTTGTAGATAAGGTCACCATTAAGTGGTTGAGTGTAGGAAGGATCTGCATCCGATTTGGAGCAGATTTCCATCATTGTAATTTTCCCATTAGACAGGCGTTTTGAGTGGTAATTTGACACCACTAGTTTAGCTTGTGAGGGAAGCTCGTTGAGCCCCTCTTGTATAAATATTTGTATTGTATGCCTGATAGAGGCTATTGGAGTTGCATGAAAAATCATTGTAAGCCAACTTAGGGAGGTTGATGAGAGTCGAGACTCAGTCGCAGTCCAGACTCAAACATTTGTAATTTGGCATTCCACCACTGATAGAAAATGATAGTTTATATTTTTATCAATTTCTGTGAAATGGACGTTGCGTTATGAATGTCATTTGTATGCATTTGAGTTGTATATGAATGTTAGAAATCGTCTGCAGGGATAGAGATACATTTTTCTATCTGTAAGTGTGTTGAATTAAGTCAGGTTATCTAGGCAAGTGCAAGGAGTGCGCGAGAGTGTGTGGAAAATCTATGAGCCAACTCAAGGAGTGTGTGTCTGAACTCATTGGAGTCAGAAGAGAAGTTTCCAGGAGGGCACACCAAGTTAATTCACAGACTCAGGAGGAAATTTCAAGGTGGTTAAGTACCTTGGAAAGAAAGACTCTGTAAGGGAAGATACGGTCCAGAGTTATTGAACACTCTGAAACACTATTCCAGGAGGGAATCGAGTTAGTGTGAGCGTGCATAAGGACAACACAACTGGAAGTGTTGTTATCCTTCGGGGAATCCAAGAATTGTTGAACATTCTGAGGAAGGAAGACTTTGTAGGAGTGCATCGACAAAGGAAAGGAGATGCCTTAAGATGCTCAAATAGACCGAGGGAGAAGTCGTCAAAAATCTTAGCCGAGCACAAGGAGTGCGCTCAGGAGAGTATAAGTCAATCTTACAAGATCAGGAGGAAGAGCGATAAACTGCTAGGAGGGCAAGAGAAAGTTCACATGGGAACAGGGAAACCTTGAAGGTTTTCAAGCCGAGAAAAGTCGCAGTAGAGTCTGCGCAGAACTCTGGAAGGAGTGCATAAGGAGCTCAAGAATGGCCTAAGTCTCGAAAGAGAAATTTGTGCTAAGTGTGCAAAGAGGTCCAGGACTTTCCAAAGTCTCGAAGGCCATGAAACCATACATCATCGGAGGAGATAGGTGGTAGAAGATCGAGAGGTTCGGGAGCAAGAACTTCGGGAGGTTTGCCGAGAGAAAACAAGGATCTTCGTGAAGTCGCAAAGAGCGATTTGAATCTAGGCCATTGGATTTGGAAGGCACGTGGAAAAGATCTACATATTTCGAAGGAGTAACCCTTCGGAGAAAATCCAAGAGGAGAGAATACCCAAGGAGTTGGGAGTCGAAGCAATCCTATTCGTCCATCGAGATAGGACGTGTGGCGTGGAATCAACACTTCGTTGGTTCGGAGATCGAGAAAAGCAGAGTGGGAGAAGGAAGGACTCGCGAAGTCAAAACTCGTGATTTGATCTCAACCATTGATCATGAGAGGAACATGGACCGTAGATTTGGTCCTGGAGAATTCGTCAATTTGGGAATCGGGGAAAAGGGAGTAAGTAGTTCGCGAAAGTTCTGAAGCACGAAGTCACAAAGGAAGTTGGCCCACGGTCATAGTCAATGGTCACATCAAGGAGGGAGCCTAGCATGGAGAGATAGCATCCGTTGGTGTTAAGAATTGAAAACCGCTAAGGAGAGAGTCTGTGGGTGCCACACAACCTGTGCCAAGAAACTAAAGGACATGTGTCAAGTTAAATTGGTTCCATCAGGACTCCGACAAACCATTTGGTTCAGTGACTTGAACGATCCTAGACCGGGACGTCGAGCAGCCCCTCAGGAGGACACGGAGAGATAGGGGGTGGTTGCGCCACATAGTTGAAGTCAATATCTCACAATTGAAGTCAATATAGAGGATTAATTTCCTTCATATTATTTCTTCATTTAATTAATGCATTGAATCATTTTTCATAGTATTATCATTGAATCAATGCACCCTATTGTTTTGTGTTATATCATTATCATTGAAATCAATGCACCCTATTGTTTTATGTTATATCATTATCACTGAAATCAATGCGCCTTGTTGTTTTATGTTGTTTCGTTGTTAAAATGAATACAATTACTTGATTATGTAATCATTTTTTTATTGTATCATCACTTAAATCAATACATTTTTTTTTGCATTAAATCAATGCAACTAATTGTTCTCTATCATAGAGAACAATTAAGATGGCGTTGTCTAAACATTTGACCTTTTGAACTTTTTCACTGGAATCCCACGAAACAGATCTTGGTGAAATGACCATTTTATGTTGTTTAAATTTCATTTTTGAATGCATAAATGGATTCACCACCCTGAAAAACCCTCAGGGAACTTGAATTATATAGACTCAATCACTCAAATTTGGAGTTCCAACAATTCTTGGCCGAATTTCAAGAAAAAATGATCGGAAGATATGCCCGTAAAAATGCCAAAACGTTGCCCGTAGGGGTGTAGACCGATTGGCATGTGCCGTGTAAATGGAAGGAATTGTGTAAAGGAGGTCTCAAGTTCGATTCTCACCTCGCTTTATCTGTGTTCCATGCTTGTGGGATGTGTGGCGCACCTGGGGGTATAGTGGTAGCGGATGGGTATCAACCACGTGTCACACGAGTACGAGAACCACGAGTTGTCGATTCCCCCAGCATAAAAAAATATATAATCATAATAAAAATAAAAATAAATAAAAAAATGCCAAAAAGTCAAATGTTTAGTCTATGTGCAACTAAGATAGTTCCCTTAAAATATTCTCCAAGAAAGATAGTTCCCTTAAAATATTCTCCAAGAATATCTCAAAGAGCACAGATAGGATAGTTCACTTAATATTTAATGCTATTGTTTTCAACGCATAGTTTTTTATTTACTCAATATTATATTATTCTATTAGGAGACACATGTGTCAACACCACGTTCAGCACATTTTTCATATTTTATATATTTTAATATCATAATTGTTTCAATGTGAAAATACTAATAGCTAAATCAAACATAACCAAACAAAGTGCATGACTTCAACTTATAATATCTATTTTGAAATAATATTATTCTTTTAGGACACATGTCATTTCTTCAATTAATTTAAGCACTGAATCAATTTTCATAGTATTATCATTGAAATCAATACACCCTATTGTTTTATGTTATATCATTATCACTAAAATCAATGCACCCTGATGTTTTATGTTATATCATTGTTAAAATGAACATAACTACTTGATTATGCTAAATCATTTTTCATAGTATTATCATTGAAATCAATACACCCTATTGTTTTATGTTATATCGCTACCACTGAAATCAATGCATCCTATTGCTTCAATCCTATGAAAAAATATTTGAAAATTTAAAAGGATCACGATTACTAATTTAACGGTCCATTGAACTTATGATAGGTCCTTGCCAAAGTCTAGAACTTATCGACTCAACCCAAACAAAAGTATAGAAATTGAAAGGTATATCAATAAATTGCTATAAGAGGGCCATATTTAGGGAAGCACCTTCAACTTATAATATTTGTTTTGAAATTTTTTTTCATGCTAAATTCATTTCACTTGATGATTTGTTGTATCTCAGCGTTGAAATCAATATAGAGGATTAATTTCTTGAGTATCTGAGTCATTTTTCATAGTATTATCACTTTTTTTCTTTTTTTGTAAACAAAAATTTGTGTTTCCTTAGAGAGTCATCATATCAATGCATATGTCAATACATAAGTCAAAACCGACCACCTGTTCTTCCAAACAAATGGAAACCATAACAGATGGTCAAATGTTTTGATATTTTTGAAGTCTAGGCAGACAAGAAACTATAAACAAAAGAACAATAAATCTTTCGTGATAATCCTGACAGAAAAATGCATAGTGATTGAAAAAAACAACGAAATCAAACGGTAGGGGAACCCATATTTCCTTCATCAATGGGAGGTTGAGGCCAGGTGAGAACGAAAACAAATTGTTGGGGGCATGTCGGACATCTTTGTTTATATGGATCTCCTGATAGGGAGTCGAACAACATATCCAAGTGGCGACTGAGGATGGTGTGTCAGTGAAGTTGCTCTGCCATATCCCATCACATAGAAAAGATAAGGTTTAAGTGTTCCTATGAGAGGCAGCAGGTGTTGGTCCATTCAGGATCTAGAGTTGTGATGAGTGGAGGATTATTGGTTGGAAGGGCCTCCTTGTTGTGCTCCGCTGAAGGGATTTCTTCTTCTATTATGCAGGTTTGCATTTCCAAAGCGGAGTCAATTCCTTGTGAAGACTGACCAGAAGTGTTTGGCGAGGCTTGAATGTCGGGGGCATTGAAAAGGAAGGAGGTCATAGGGACTTGTGGCGGGACTGAAGGAAACTCTTCTTCGACATAGGTCATGGGAGGACCTTTATCCAACCAATTATGAGCAAAGGAAGGAGAATGAATTGCAGAAGGGCTAGGATAGGGGAGGAGAAACTTAGCCTGTGTTGTCAAGCTACAAAGTTGTAGTAAGTCAATGCGTGCTTAGGCTTTCCTCTTTCCCTAGGCATGGAGGAGTGAGTAATGAAATTGGAAACCAGGAGAAGAGTGGAATAGCAGGAAGAGGAAGAGTCGGGGAAAACACAAGAAGCCAAAGACAAGACCAAAGCCAAATAATTGTTACCATTTCTTACCTCCTGAATTATAGTCGAGATGGGAAGGTGAAGAGTCGGAGGGGTCGAGTGGACAGGTATCGTGTGACTCGTACTATTCCATGCATGTTGTTGTTGTAGCATTGAGTGCTTCATTATACCAGCCTTTGTATGCAGGTGCACCTGCGATCCTATCAATTGAATGTCGCTCATACTGCAAGGTCTAGAGGAGAGGGTGGCGGCAGGGGCAATTAATTTCTCACTTTGCATGGAGTCCAGTTGTCACCCCATCAGGGGATAGTATTATCATGTAAATCAATGTACCTTATTGTTTTATGTTATATTATTATCATTGAAATCAATGCACCTTATTGTTTTATGTTATATCATTTTTAAAATGAATACAACTACTTGATTATGATAAATCATTTTTTATTGTATCATCGCTTAAATCAATGCATATTTTTTTGCATTAAATCAATGCAACTAATTTCTCTAAATCACAGATCACAACTAAGATAGTTCCCTTAAAACTTTCTCCAAGAATATCTCAAAGAGCATAGCTAGGATAGTTCATTTAATAGTTTTTTTTTAACATAAACGGTTGATGATTTTATTAGAAAAAAGGAGGGCTATGCATAGCCGCAGTAGTCATAATTACAAAACTTGCAGAAAGTCTTGTTCCAAAATCTGAAATAGAGTCTGGATTTTCTACCTATATCTCCGTTTTTTACCAAAAATGCCATACAATCCATCACAAATTTGCAAAGTATACATGGCTACAAATGAGAAAAGCAAAAATTCATATTTACTTATCATTAGCTTCTAATGGAGGTGTAGAGATGTGTCCACCGCATTCCTTTCTTCATTTGTATCTTCCGGGTTTCCCAACTGTTGTGCCTCAGCATTGATCCGTTGTGTCACCTCCTGTACTGAGTCCATTTACGCTAAGGGAAATCATTCCATGAGAGGAGGATGTTTTGGGAGCTTGTTGTCCTTGAGATTCCCTGGAAGTTGTCTGAATTGATGGTGTAAACATCTAATATGCCTCGTATTACGATTGACGGCTCGCAAAACAACTGCAAGTTCCTCATGGTGGAGAAATTCCTGTGCGTGAAGTTGTTGTTGAAGTTTTGCGTGAAGTTGTTGTTGAAGTTTTGCGTTCAGGGCTCTCATCTCTCAAGTTTCTTCTTGTTGGTATCGAACTTGGTCTTGAACTAAGGAAAGAGCGCAATTGTGACATTCACAACTTTCCCGACCACGCCTCCACATTTTCTCTTCCCCTAAATACCAGGAGATGGAGTTCTTAAGTGACCTAGATTTGCTCGAGCTTCAGAAGAGCTTGTTGAATTGTGGTGATTCCTTCATCCTCTTCAAGTCGTTATGCTCATATTACTTCTCGGCAACGAATTTCATAATTAATTCCCCCGGTCTTAAGGACAACTCCAATATTTTATATGATAAATGATGAAACATACAAATGACTTTGTGACGCCAATGCAACAGAATCCATAGCCATGACAGGTACGATACCAAGGGATTGAGCATGGGAAATCCGCAAGAAGGCTTGATCACATGAGTATATGAGATTATTGCTAGAGAAATGAGGTGACAGGAATGTTCGGGTGAAGAGAGGAGAGCTCCACGTTGTAAGATACATGATGAGCCAGGTGGGTCCACAACGAGCCAATGAGGGCCTAGATTCCAAGTGGTTGAGTGGAGACGCTGGGTGTTGAGGAAAAATGGCTCCAGGGTGGCCACCAATGCTAATCCTTCGAGTCGACCATAAGAGATTCAGTAATAAAATAGTTTGATTAATAACTCTCCTCTTAATTTTATGGGATAAGCTCATTTCTAATCACACTATTTAGTTTTAATTGACTCTGCTCCAATTGCTTTGCCTTTTTGGCTAAGAGATCAGCTGTTGAGTTTTGGATTCTGAGAATATGAAAGTAGTGGATGCTTTCAAAGCTTGCTTCAAGAGATCTTATACGTGAAAGCATTGTTGCAAGGACAAGGTGAACACTTTTAGTGATTCTCCGGAGTCCCTTGACGATCAATTATGAGTCCCCAATGACCACTAGTCCTATTATATTTCTTTCCATGGCTAGGTGCATTCCCATATAGACTGCTAATATCTCAGCATTGTTGTTAGAGGTTTGACTGAGTCCCCAAGAGAAATCCAAATTCTTTTGTCCATCAGAGCCAATAATGACTCCCCCCGCACATGTCGCTCCTTTTAATAGTTTTTTATTTACTCAATATTATATGAGCACATTTTTTACATTTTATATATCTTAATATTATAATTGTTTTAATGTGAAAATACTAATACATAAATCACATATAATATGAAAATACTAAGTTATTGTTGAATTCATTTCACTTGATGATTTGTTGTATCTCATAGTTGAAATCAATATAGAGGATTAATTTATTTTGTATCATTTCTTCAATTAATTAATGCAATGAATTATTTTTCATAGTATTATCATTGATATCAATACACCCTTGTTTTATGTTATATCATTGTTAAAATGAATACAACTACTTGATTATGCTAAATATTTTTTTGTTGTATCATCACTAAAATCATTTTTTTTTTTGCATTTTAAATCAATGCAACCAATTGCTCTAAATCATTTATCATTGTGTTAATTTACTTTGTATTATTTATTCAAATAATGAATACATTGAATCATTTTTCATAGTATTATCACTGAAATTAATGCTTTTATTGCTTTAAATAGTAAATAGTAATACTAAATACTAAAGTAATAGTAAATATACTAAAGTAATATAAGTAATAATAATAAAGTAATAATAAATATGATATATATAATAGCATGTGAGTTTTTTAATTGAGTAAATACTAAAGTAATAGTAAATATACTAAAATAATAGAGGTAATAGTAATATAAATAGTTATAGTAAATGCTAAAGTAATAGTAATATACTAAAGTAATAGTAAATATGATATATATAATAGCATGTGACTTTTTTAATTGAGCTTTTAATTGCACCGACTTTAAATTTTTTAAATCTTTGAAATCTAGCATCACCGTGACAACTTCTCCTTCTCCCCCATACTGGGTTGTAGAGTGCCTCTTGACGCAATGAGGGATCAGAGGATCCTTTATGGCATCCAAGATCCTCTGTTTGACCTTCACTTCCCTCTTGTTGTGGTCTACCAACTAATGTGGATCTGTAGGCGAAGTCACCACATTCTTGATAATATCTCATATATCATTCTCTTCTAGTAAAAGTGTAACCCTCACCTTCTATGATAAGAAATTTGAGGCACCATCCACTATGTCCTCAAAACTAAGTCACATTGTTTCCATCTCTGAGATCTACTACACAAACTCTCAAATCTAAAAATAAAACCTTGAATCTCTCGCATTGTTGGTCCTTCTTCCCTACAGTTGATTTATCGTTGCAAATCCTAGAGAATATCAATCAAAGAAATAAACTCTGATACCATGTGAAAATTCCAAGCCCTGAGTAACTAAATTCCTTATGATCTCAATTAAACAAGTAAATTATTGAATTTAATTAACCAAGAATTAAATTCCATGCCATAGCATCAATCACACAATAGATGGAAATTAAATAGCGGAAGCATAAACAATTTCACACATACACAAGTAATTACTCCTTCAAAAACAACTTTCCATTCCTTCGAACAACTTACAAGGAAACCTCCACAAGCTACCAAACCAACCAGTTGTCTGATTACCGAAATAAACCTAAACTTGAGTTGTACGACTTGCCTAAGAGGTTCAGTATGATGGAAAATCAACAAAACAACAAAAAAATGTTGTATGACCCTATTGTACGATGGTACGACTCTGAAGATTGTATGGTTGTAGTACAACCCCATTGTACGGATTTCATACAACTATATGGATCTGTAGTCCTGATACTGTACTATACGACCTATATGGTACTGTTGAGAAAATAGAGCATGTTTGTTGCCTGGAAACACCTCTTTCTTGGCTTCCTACTCTCTCTCTCTCTCTCTCTCTCTCTCTCTCTCTCTCTCTCTCAACTTTATCAACTATCCATGTGTGTGTAAACTCTCTATCTTGACCTGTCTTTGTACTTTTAGCTGAGACCAAAACCCAAATCTACTTTTGAGAGTACTCTTAGTCTAAGTCATGCATACATGAAATACACTTTTTAGATTCAGCTACTAAAAATAAAACTTTCACTTTTTAATTAAAGTGAATTATGAAATAGAATTTACTTTTCAAAAATAAAATTTATTTTTGTACATTACTTTTTAAAAATATCTCGAACTACTTCTCACATGTTCACATTGAACTTGTGTGGAAGTTCCTATCCGAGTTATAATTCTCAACAAAGGTTTTGTAATCTCCAACACTTATATGTCGCATTGATTTTGACATAAATTAAAGTTACAATTGTTAAGTGATTTAACATTGCATCGAAGAATATATGGCAAATCTGATGTTGTATTTACCAGTGTCATAAATGGTTTTCATATATGTTTTATGCGTGATAAAATTGTCCTAAAGGGTTGAAACTTATTAACACACTTTAGCATATTTTCTCTTGAATCACCTAGTGGATTGAGGTTGTTAAGAAGTAAAATATTGTCCTTTGTTGTCGCGATTTTATTTATATTTCATAACATCCCTAAGGCTAAAATTCACAAGGTTAAGATCCAGAAAACCTCTAGTTAAGAGGTGAAATTTCCAATTTGTTTGATTCACAAAATTTCTACACATTCAAAGTTCATTCTTGAGTTTCAATTGCTTTCATATGAAGTGGTAAAAACAAAAAATCAAACAGAAATCATATATGGAATGGATCACACCTTCCCTTCACTATCAACTTCTCCATTGGATGCAATGGTGTCATGAAAATATTTAAGTAATTGATGCACAATTTGCGATGTGGAAAGCCAAAACACTATTATAAACTCTTACTAGAATTCTCATGGCATTAAAACAAGTTCCTTGAAGAATTTTCATTTAAAAGCTCAGTAACCTTACCTTAAAGAAAGTTTTCCTAATTGCACAAAAATTATGAGTTTTCTTTGAGCATTAATGGAATCGGTGGCATGGTTATAACTTATATTTGTGTGCAAGTTTTAGTGAACAAGCATGGGAAAACTCTCTTATATGAAATCCCTTGAAAGAGTCATTGTTATTCACATTGGTCATAAAGAGTTTGATTTTTAAAAGCTTATTGTCATTCAATGGCTCACACACTTGCACATCCTAAAGTTTTCATCAAAGCTTGCATTACCATTTTCAATACTCAATAGTATGCATAGTGTATGCAAATTCATGTACCAATTGCATAAGGAGCTTGTCATCTAAGGATTCCAAAGCATTGACGAAAGGGATGTTTGACAAGTTCATTGTGTCACTTTGCAGATTTTTAACAAGAGGAAACGAAAGCCATTGGGATCAAAGATGCTTTGAGGCTTCTTAATTGCAAAGAATCACTGCTTGTAAGAAGGCATCAAGATCAAATGGAGGAGACTCAAATTGCAGATTTGAAGCAAGGTGGAGGAAAATACACTTATGCAAGTCGCAAAATTGGACAATCAAAGGGGAAAATAAAACCAAGTGACCTCCATCATATAAGATCAAACAAAGGAGCATGGGGAATATAATCTCCAATCGTGCACAAAATTCAAGGAAAAAGAGAGGAATCTTATAAATTACGAGTCACTGAAATGCAATGTACAAATCATATGGCCACATTGCTTGTAAGCAATAGAGGACAAACTTTTCGGTGAAAGTGCACATGGATGAAGAATATTGTAATTTTAAATATATTTACAAATAAATGTAATTTCATCATCCTATTTAGGATGAAGACAATTTGTATAGTAGGATGGCCAAGTAGGATAGGAAGGCCAAGAGTCATGCACGAAGGCCAAGGACCAAGTAGTGGAAGGCCAATAGTCATAGGACATTCTATAAAAACCTTTGCACTCTTGCTAAAAAGGGCTATCTTTGACATTGTAAGATGTCTTCATATGTTGAATAAAGGCACTATTAGTTTGTGTTCTTATACTCTTCCAAGTTATGGATGGTTGTGGACTATTATCTCCATTCATAGTCTTTCTTGAAGCTTGTAGCAATGGATGTTGTAATATGTAGATCATTCTTGTGCTTACAATATATAAGATTACTTATCTTATGCATTGCTAACAACTTGATTTGAAGCTGGTATGCTCTTGACGATTTGTAGGTTATCCTCAGTAGAGTTTTCCTTGGGTTTGCTACAGGAAATGGTTGGTGGACTATACTCCCTGCACTTTGTAGTTTTCCCTTTGTTTCATGTCAATCGGTTCTTGAAGCGCTCTTACTTAGGAAGTATTAGGTAGGATTATATATATTAATTACCAAAATAGTTTCATATTGCATTTTCATACTTAGCTACATTTCATATTAATTCATAAAACTGATACAGCAAGTCGAGCCATAACTAAAGGATTCGCCACTTTCAACAAAGTATGGTCTAATTGGGCCCTTTCACGAAGTGAACCAGTGAAGTTAACAAGGGACATTTTCCATCATCAACATGTTCTTTAAGGAGAACATAATAGTAGTTAATTTGCAATGGCCACTACAATAACACAATGGGGCATTTTAGAGTCTCCAAAACACTACGTATTGTAGAAGTATTTTTACTGGCCCGTGCTCAAGACAAAGGTGAAGCAATACAACAATTCATGTGTTATTTGCATCATTGTCAAGCCACCAATAGAAAATAGGGTCTTTACACACCTTTTCTGATTCCCAAAATAGTATGGGATTTCTTGTTGGATTCCCAGTGACTAAAAATAAACATGATGTCATCCTAGTAGTGGTAGTCAGGTTTTCCAAGATAGGAATTATCACTCTCAATATGAAGAGAACTTCAATGCAGTGAATGGTTCAACTCTTCTTTAAGAATGTGCGGAAGCAATATGGATTTCATAGCTCCATCATCATAAGGAGGGATTCTTGATTTGTCAATATTTTCTAGAAGACCTTGTGGCAGCAACGAGACTCTCAATTGGCAATGTCAATAGCACCACATCCTCAAACAAAGGGGAAAACAAAAGTACTCAACAAAATGGTGTAGTTAATTAGAATGTACAATCATAGACACCAGGGGCCATGGGATGAAACCATTTCATATATCCATCACAGTAATGAAAAAAATCACATCATGTTTCTATGGCCAAGAGTCCTTTCGAAATCTCTCGTGGATTTCAACCATCAGCACCCATTGGCATGGTCATTCAACCTAAACTAGAATTCGACGCAAATTATGCTTAGCTTGAAGAAAAGAGAGCGTAACATTAATTGAAATGATTTGAGTGATCCAAGGACAAGATCAAGAGATGTTACAAAAGACCAATGCCAAACCAAAAGCAAAGCACTATAGTGATCAAGTACCACACAAATCCAAGTTGCAAATCAAGTGTGGAGGAACATTGAAAGGGAGCATCCACAATACCTACATAAGACATTGAAACCTTTGCACTATGGACATTACACAATTATAGAGAAAATTGGACAAAATGAATTCAAGCTCAACATTCCTCCATACCTAGGTCTACACCTAGTTTTCAACATAGACTTATTATGTTCCTCTCATCCCCAACTATTGGAATTAACCAACGTGTAACTAGAAGAACCTAGGGAAACAAACCCTGAAATGCAAGTGCCACTCACATGTGATCTGAGTATTGATCGACATATGAAGCATACCAAGACTCCAACGATTCAATTTTCAAGGTGGCCAAAGATGGACAAACTTTGGTACAAGGGAGATGAATTACTTTATCAAAGTTGTGTCTAAAGTGTTATAATTTAAGGGCAAAATATAGACTAGCTAGGAACATAAATAATTTTAATTTTATTTGCTACTATAATTTTGGATCAGCAATATATTAAAAAATTCTAATGTAAAAACTAATAACATAAATCATATAATAGATCTGAGTAATATCTTAGCAAAACAAAGAACAGGTTTACCTGATGTGCTTATTGTTATCCTCTTTTTTGTATTCTTAGAAAAATATTTAAGGGTCATGGATCAAACCCTCAGGGTAGATCTCATCATGATCCTTTTGAACAATTTGCCAAGAAGAAACTTTTAGAGTAGTGTACCAGAAAATTGACCAGTTGGCTGAGAATTAAGATTCCATGCTAACATCAAGCAATAGGGTTAAAAACAACACACTAGTGTCCAGCCTAAGGACTGAAAGGAGACCTCAAACAACCCTAAAACTTCAGTCCAAAAAATACAAAATTGCTACAACAATAGCAAACAGTTCTAGTGATGCCTTAACAAACCATGTTAAGGGTATTAGGGTTGCACCAGATCAGCATACACGGGACGGTACTAGAACAGGTGAGGACGGAATTATCAAACAGGGGTGGCGCCAACAAATAAAGAACAGCATGATGACACCAACAAGCAGGGGTGGCACCAACAAATAAAGAACAACGGTACAACACCAGCAAGCAGACCTTCAACAACAACAAAGGGAGCCCTGTAATTGGTTGAAATAGACCCTTAGGGTCGGTGGAAAGAAGGGTTGAAGGAGATAACCCCACAGCAGCAAGAGAATACCAAACATACACAAGAGAGACCTGAAATAGAAGAGTCGCAACAACCTAAACCCTTATCCAACAGAGCTGCCAAAAACCTCAGTCAAGAAATCGGCTAAGAGAGTGAGTGAATGTAGTGAGTGAGGAGAGGTCTCTTCAATTTATAGTTTTGGTAGGTATGTTAGGGTTATAAATTTATCCCTAAATTTAGGGTTAGATTAAACCCTAACAAATTAAACTAATAAAAAATTAATATTTTGTAAAATAAAATATTAAATGTTAAATTAGAAAAGTCAACAAGAAAAAAATTAACAAGTCAAGGAGAGGGGATCCAAAAATCAAGGCGGCTAGCATTCTTTAGGAAGAAGCAAGGAATCATACCAACACCCACACAGCAAATAAGGGGGAGCGTAACTCAAGACAGGGGTTACAAAAGTAATAAGACAAAGTCAAAGGGGGTTCTTCTTTAATGGCATAATGTCCACATGAGTCTCATGACATAACTTATAAGCTTTTATTATCCCATCATAAGAGGAAGGTCAATGATGTGATCATGTCCTTCTTCTTAACTACTCCTAGGTCTCATGGACCATCCCGGGAGAGAAGAGGGTCACGCATTATCTCAGCTTGGTACTTAATCAAGAAACTGCATAGTCCCAGACTAGGATACCCCAGAACACATCTGGGGGCCCTAGATCACAACTAGGGTCTTATCCACCAAGGTACACAACCAAGGATCAATCCAAGCATGAGAAAGGATTCCCTGGAATACATCCAGGGGCCCTAGAATACATATAGGGACTTATACCATCAAATTTCTTGGTCCTTGACCAAGAACCCCAGCAATACATTGGGGGCCCAACTAGGGCTTTTTGCCATGGCTCTAGCTACTTGGTCCTGGACCAAGAACCCCAAGAGTGTACTGGGGACCCTAGATCTCAACTAGGGTCTTTTCCAACTTCCCGAAAAATGGCTCTTGCAGCTGCATTAATTTTAACACTCCATCTCAGCAAGAGAGGCATTCTCAGCAACACCAAGCTTGTCTCGAAAGTACACAAACTTTGTCAACGACAAGGGCTTGGTCAAAATATATGTAGTGTGTTCCACCTTCGAAACATACTGAATACTGAGAATGTTCTTTTGCACCATGTCCCGAACATAGTGATATATCGGCTCAATGTGTTTTGATCTGTCATGAAACACAAGATTCTCGTAGAGCTTTATACATCTCTAGTTATCACAGTGAATTATTGTGGGTTCCAGCTCAACACTGAACAAATATGAGAGTAGATTTCTGAGCTACACTGTGTTGGCGACGATTTTTGTCAACAGGACATAGCCGACAAAGCGTTTCCAGGCTCCCTCTCCAGTCACACTACTTGTGCAAGTTTTGCTTATTCTCGTTAAATGTTGGTGCATTGTTCTTAGTGAATTTATTATGACGCTTGACTTATTTCTAAACAGAACCCTTTACTCACTCCTCGTATTATTTGCGTTGTCTTATTTCTCCAATGACACACATGTCCAAAGACCCTTATGTTGCCATTATTGATCTATGCACTCGCCTTATTCACTATGTAAAAGAGAGACTCAATAACTATTCTTCAAGGTAAGTTATGGTCATGTTATATATTTCAAATCCATGCCATATTCCTATGATTAACACACTGGAACCATATTTTTTTTAACTATTATTATCACACCTCATGTCACATTACCTCATAAATGTTGTGTAATTATTCCACTCCATGTCCACTCTTCAAAAGTAAATATATTATCATTCTATACCCAACATACATCACTTTTAGAAGCTTTTTATCATGTGCCCCTCTTTTAATATTTTATTTGTCCCATAAAGTTATACCATTTTCTTAATTAGAGTTATAACTTTAACATCATTTAATGACAAAGAGGAAACATATTAAAATGATAATTTCCACATGAATTGTCTTATTTTAGAAGGCGACCTATGACCTTAACGGGTTTCATATTGAGGAGATGTGATAATGTATACCAAGCTCTTGATGAGGCGCCATATGGAAATTTTGTTTTGATGACATGGGATCATATGATGTTCTCTTTTAGACATCTTGACAAATCTATCAAATTTTGACAATCTATGCATATTAGTAGGTAGACAAAGAAATGACGCCTTACTCAAGGCCATGGGCAGAGAGCAACTCATATGGCATTTTATGGCGATCAAGTTGGTCTTTTAGCAAGCGCGAGTTATGTTGGATTTTTCTTCATTTGAAGCTTCGTATAAACGTTTAGCAAGGAAGATAATGAAATAATTTGAGGGAAAATATCTTTTTCAATCCAAGTCCCTGGAAAATGGAATTGGTTCATCTAATGGTTTGTTGGCTTGGTGCCCCAATTTGATTGCCTCTGCTTCTAAGGATGGCGTGGTGAGAATTCAGAGGAACACCAATTAAACACATCGCTTACAGTACACAATCATGATTTGGGATTTCATGCTAGTGTGGAGATTGCAACAATGTTGATTTTTCTTTCATACACGCAATACTGAAGACATTAGACAAGTCAGCGTGGATCTAGATGAGCTTGGCACCGAGATTCGCTAAGTTGAAACTATGGAAGGTTTGGGGCATTTCGACAAGATCTTGCAAAAGGCAGATGGTATTATTCTTCCACATAATAGTTTAAAGATAGATCTCCACCAAAGGAGGTGTTTGATCCATAAAGTTGTCATCCACAGGTGCAATACGGCTAGAAAACCCATTATAGTCACATGTATTGTTGACAGTATGTCGGGTAAACTACTTCCAACATGTGCAGGAGCAGAAGAAGTGTACGATCAAGCTGTTTTGAGAGGACTATGAAACATAGTGATAAACCAATGAGTCGCTTGGAATCTATTGAAACTACTGTAGTAGGTGCGGCAATCAATCTGAAGGCTTCAGTTATTAGCGTATTTATAGTATCTGGGTGAACTGCTAGGTTAATAGCATCCTACCTTGCCAGTGTTATCTATTGTCTCCCCACGATTGACAATTAATGAGTTGAGATGGAGCTTTACTGGTGCGATTCAAGCAAGACAGAGTTTATTATTCAAAGATTTGTCCCTATGCTAGCAAATCCTCGACACTCGGTTGAATTCATTAATACAACAAATGAGTTTGTGCATCTGATCATCGAAAAATAGCAAAGATTTTTGATGCTTTGAAAGCACACGACAACAAGAGTATCCTCTTTGGATTTTTGGGTGGGACTGAAGGTCTATGTTAACAGAACGCTTTGTTAGTGACATATGACATGTTGAAAATCTACCGCAATCAAGGAGGAAGTGATCTTCTGGATTAGTCATCAAAGAAAATACATGATTTCCAGCACATGGAAGAGGCTAGAAGCTCCTTTATAACATTGAAACTGGATGGGCTAGTCTTTGTTGGAGGTTGCAATACAAACATAGATGCAGCTCGATTGGCTAAGTACTTTAAGTCTAGAAAATGTCAAACAATTGTTGTTGGTGTCCCTGTCACACTTGAAGGCAATTTAAAGAATGAATTTGTAGAAACAGATGTTGGCTTTAATACTGTATGCAAGTCTAGTTCCCAACTCATTGGTAATATCTGTCTTGATTCTCTGTCAGCTGAGAAATAATATTTCTTCATACGACTTATGGGGAAAGAGGCATCACATGTTGCTCTGGAGTGCTCTTTTCAATCACATCCAAATCTGGTGATTCACGGAGAGGAAGTTGCCTCATCAAATATAATGCTTTCTCAACTGACTAATCAAAATTGTGATGATGTTCAAGGCCGCACAGAGAAGGGTAAAAATCATGGTGTCATTGTTTTAAAGCCCGCACAGAATAGGCCTTTGGAATATCGAACATCTTGCATGAAGAAGGAAGGTGCTATTCACCAGTTTTTAATATATATATATATATATATATATATATATATGCATCAGAATTATATTTCGATTATCCGCATAAGTAAAGTATAACCAACCATATGTAAAACAACCAATTATAAAGGAGAACTCGAATGATATAAGAAGGATAAAATAAGTTAGTTTTGTGTTGGTTGGAGTTCAGTTATGAAATTGATCACTGAAGGAACAGTCCACCCAATGCCTTAAAGGGAGCAGCGTACAGCCTGCTTTAGGGAAATGGTTTTGAAAACAGAGATTTTTGGAAGGAGAGAAGTTAGAGAAAATTTTGAGTGAGAACTTTGGCAGAAATTTCAAAGAGTATGTTAAGAGTGTTGTGAAGACTGTTGTATTTCATTCTTTTCTTACATATTTAGAAGAGATTGACGAAATTGTCGACAACAAGGGGTTTTGCAAAGCAGCGAAAAGGATAAGCAAGGATGAGCTTGTTGACCTTCACAAGGTAAAGGTTTACTTGTCAGTTGTTGTATTAAGGCTCGATTGTATTCGGCGCTAATCGGTTTCTGTATGCAGGTTTCCTCTTTGTGATTTGCCACCATTGTTCTATTCCACTTCTGGCTCAGCTTTCTTTTTCTTTTTCATGTTTGGTCTTTCTATTGTGTTTTGTGTCTAAAAGGGCTAAAGACCATATACTTGGCCCTAGTCTACGTAGAGACTTGCAGATTTCGAAGATTTATGATTTTGTATGGGAAGCTCTTTTAATGGAAATCAGTTTTCTCTCACTCTGGAATATCTCTTTGATTTTTCTTTAAAGTCCTTAGTTTTCATCTTCTTTATTATTTCACATTTTGATTTCAGAATTAAAAAAAAAAAAAAAAAGAGAAACAAAACATTTTCTTTTGTAAACAATCATGTTTATTAAGTTTTATTTACTAAATAATCAGTGTACACAATCTTTTGTTTATTTTAATATTTTAATTTTATTATTTTTACGTCCTAACTTTAAAAAGGGAAAATAAACAAATTTATGATTATGTTATATGTATATAAACTTTCATCACTAACTTGTTAATAAACTTTTGCTTAATTTATATTTTGTTTTTCTTGTTACTTATCACATGCTTCTTAAAAGAAACAAAAAAAATATGTTATATCAATTAATCTTTCAAACAAGCATTTTGTTTAATAAGCTTTCTTTTAATTAATTCATTTGTTTTATTAGTTTTCTCCCACTTTTAGTTAGCCTTGCTTTAGTTATTTTTTTAACTAAAATAAAAACAAAATTATTACCTTTCTATTTTTTTATTTATTTGCATTTCTTTTATTAGTTTTAGTTTTGTTACTTCAAGTGTATAAAGTAATTAAAATTGTGAATATCATAAAAATCATAAAATCGCATAAAAATTAAATATTATTAAAAGTTAAATTATAAGGTAAAGGAATTCATGCTTGGACTATAGGTTAGGGGGAAATTGGCCTAGAGTTCAATGCACTTTCATGTCCGAGGTTTTAAGCCTAGGGTGATATTCTCGTCTCTTCTCACCTAGCCCCGCGAGAGGTTGAAAATGTTGATGTTGGAGACTCTTTAGTCCCTCGGCGTCAACATATTTTTGGCGACCATACTGGGGAGAATCGTTCAATGGTTCGTTCCTAGTTTTTGTTTTAATTCTTTCAATTTTATTTTTCCTATACCCCATGTCTCAACCCATTGGAAGCCTGTTCGGTGGTTGCAACCCTGTGGTTTCAGCTACTGACCCTGGGAAAGTCATTTGCAAGTATGGCATGTTTGAGTTTGAAGAAGATCTAAACAATTCCCTTGGTTTGTACCTACCCCCTTGAAGTTCGCTCACCCGATGAACCCTTTACCTCACAAATTCAAGAATCATTTGCCTCTCTTCCATGACGATGGAACTGTTACAGTGATTGAACATATTCGTGCGTTTTCGAATGCTTGAGTCATTCTCGGAGTAAATAATAATGATAGGTGTGTGTTGTTGTTTATGAATTCCCTTCAAGTCGATGTCGCCTCCTTATTTGCCAGCCTTACTGATGAATGCATCTCTACCTAGTTTGAATTGTCTTGTCATTTTACTTCTACCTTTGGGCATTTAGATAGTCCTTACGAGCATCTTAAGAGGTTTAATCAATTACGCGTAAAGGATAATGAGAGAATTTTTACTTTTAATCTTCATTTCATCAAGTTATACAATCTGATTCCTACTCCCATTCGCCCTACCAACTTGGCTGTCGTATTGCATTACTACGAACTTCTACCTCCTCTTTACTGGTGGCGGTTGGAAGAAAAGAATGTTCAAAACCTAAAGCTATTCATATCTACTTGCCTCGACTTCGAAGAGCAAATCCGTAGAACAGGTTACTCCTTTGGCGTTTATGATTCACACAAGGATTTGTCTTCTTTAATCCCCGTCATTAAGAGCTTACAAGATCGCATATTCTTTCTCGAGTGTCAATCTTCAAATCATGCTAGGAGTGTATCTTGAGAACCCTCTGTCTTAGGGCCTATTTATGATGAATTCACTACTTGTGGTCAAGAGCATGGATGTGAAAAGGATCATGATTATATCATGATGCTTGATGACCAATCCACCTCTCATACCCTTCTTAAACCTCATAAAGAAACTCAACCCCAAAATCATCTTTCATCTCAAGCTTCTTATCCGCATGTATACAATGGAAATTTTGATTATACAAATGAAGAAATCAATTCTAACTATGTCAAACCTATTTATGATACAATTGTGTTCGATGACAATGTTAATGAGTGGTCAAGTGATGTAGATTAGTATGACTTTAATGATGCATGCGACAAATCATCTTCTGAAGATATATATGAGTTCAATCAAGATCTTAATTTGTATAAAATTTTTGCTAATCCATTGTTTCAATCAAAAGAGGATAAAGAACTTGGCACTATCAAGCATGTTCCTCTTAGGCGTAATTTTTATTATAATGATAGTGACTATTGTAGGGGAATTCCAATGTTTTTAATCCATGTTATGAATCTTATTTACATCAAGACGGCCTTGTTCTTGATAGAAAGGCCCCTAAAGATGATACTATTTTGTTTGATAAATTCATGGATCATCCCTTGAAGGTACAAACTCTAAACCCTAAATCTAATTCAGTCAATACCTTCATCATTACTGGCAAAGCATCTGTTGGTTGGCATGTCTCGAAGGTGGGTGATCGTTTCTTTTGGGTATTGATTAATCATTTCTCTGCACAGTACACATATGTTGGTTGGGATTTTGGTTGTTCTTCCACGCATAAATTTATCAAACCCATAAAAACTGCATGCAAAGCAGGTGACACATTCCTTTACGCTAAATTTCATCTAACCTGAGTCCAAGCTAATGGTTTCCCTCCTCTGTAAATAAATAAACAAATAAAAAATAATAAATAAATAAAAAATTGGAAAGGGCTTGATTAGTTTTGGGTCGTTTTCGTGTTTACTCAATTTATTTTCTCGCTTTTTATTTCTTTCGCTTTCTTTTCCTTTTTGCTTTTTCTTATGGTCAGAAGTAATGGAGCAATGATTGGTGATATTAAAAGGTAGGCTATCTGTATATTTTTAATTGATTGATCAAATGTGTTTTGGTGGACAGCAGACTTGCAGGTGAACCAAGTTGCCTTCCTTTGTCATAAATCCTCGCTTGTCTACCATTTGCTTGCTACGCGGGACATCCTCGCTCGTCACATTCGTCAGTCCTATCCCCATCTTCCTTCTTTCCCCTTCTCCATCCCCTTCATTTTGAGATGCCTCCAACATACATGTCGTGGATGCTCAGTGTTTTGGGTCTTTCCCTTAACGCATATCCACAACAGTTTTCTAGCCTCGTAATCATCTGATCAAGTTTCGAAGAGTTGTCCTTTCGGGTTATACAACAGGACCAAACCCCCTCATACTTACCACTTTCCATGAGTTATTCCACAAAGTCTTGATCCATGAATCCCTTGACCTCCATCGTGTCTCCCCCTGTTGTATAACCTAGACCACCTAACCCTATCAGCCTTTCCTTGTCCCATATTGAGTCGCCCTCAGTCCTCTCATTACCCTTCCCTTCCCCTTTCCTGCAAAGAATCAATGATCGTATGTTATTGTTTAAAGCTTGCACGCCACTATAAGTGACTCGCATCTGTTGGTTGGAAATTGTTGACGACGATTTTTGTCAACAGGACTTAGCCGACAAAGCATTGCCAAGCTCCCTCTCCAGTCACACTACTTGCGCAAGTTTCGCTTATTCTCGTTAAATGTTGGTGCATTGTTCTTAGTGAATTTATTATGACGCTTGACTTATTTCTAAACAGAGCCCTTTACTCACTCCTCGTATTATTTGCGTTGTCTTATTTTGCCAACGACACACATGTCCAAAGACCCTTATGTCGCCATTATTGATCTATGCACTCGCCTTATTCACTATGTAAAAGAGAGACTTAATAACTATTCTTCAAGGTCAGTTATGGTCATGTTATATATTTCAAAGCCATGCCATATTCCTATGATTAACACAGTGGAACC
Source organism: Picea engelmannii (assembly GCA_009831015.1). Classification (NCBI taxonomy): domain Eukaryota; kingdom Viridiplantae; phylum Streptophyta; class Pinopsida; order Pinales; family Pinaceae; genus Picea; species Picea engelmannii. The sequence goes on along the minus strand of ML777799.1, from coordinate 646,081 downwards.
ATATTTTTTTAAACTATTATTATCACACCTCATGTCACATTACCTCATAAATGTTGTGCCATTATTCCACTCCTTGTCCACTCTTCAAAAGTAAATATATTATAATTCTATACCCAACATACATCACTTTTTCAATATTTTTATCATGTGCCCCCCTTTTAATATTTTATTGTCCCATAAAGTTATACCATTTTCTTACTTAGAGTTCTAACTTTAACATCATTCAATGACAAAGAGGAAACATATTAAAATGATAATTTCCACATGAATTATCTTATTTTAGAAGGCAACCTATGACCTTAACGGGTTTCATATTGAGGAAATGTGATAATGTATACCAAGCTCTTGATGAGGTGCCATATGGAAAAAAAATTGATGACATGGGATCGTATGATGTTCTCTTTTAGACATCTTGACAAATCTATCAAATTGGGACAATCTATGCATATTAGCAGGCAGACAGAGAAACAACGCCTTAATCAAGGTCATGGGTAGAGAGCAACTGATATGGCATTTTGTAACAACCTTAATTTAATTTTTGTCTACCATAGATTTCAACAGAGTGGAATTTTAACAGAACTAAAAAAATTTGCTTATTCGAGCATATCCATTCCCAGAATTTTATGAAGAAAATAAATAAAATAACATTTTATAAATAACACACTATGCATAACAATTTAAATTTTCATACAAG
>ML777799.1:554528-570323 GCA_009831015.1 Picea engelmannii | reverse complement strand
AAAAGTGACATTTTGCACTTTAACCAAAGTCAAGTACAAAATAGAACATAAAGTACATAGGACAAAGGCAAATGTCTCTCCCACATGTGCTAAGAAGGGATAACACATGGGGAACACCTCCCAAGGTACACAAATCAACACATGGTACTTCTTCTTGTGATCTTGGTTATTGCAACACTTGTGTATGGTGTAGATGCATTTGTTTATGGTTCAAGTAAATGCTAAAATGAAATAAACCTCATGCTTGAGCCTAGCATAGTGAAAATCAACACAACAGACCCCTTATTTGCCTCTACAGCTACAGATCAACCAAGGCTCATCACATCCAAACAACCCAATGTATGGGAGATGGTAAGCCAGCGTCACCATGAGGTATGTTAGTCCTTCTTTCATGCGAAGTGTTGTATATAATTTGTTGGGCATGTGGATGAGGATCATTGGTTGAAGTTGGATAATGGATCACTGGCTTGGGAAATTGTATTTGTTGTCTTGTTTCACCCCGGTGGTCAGCTTTTGTGCCCTAGTCCCGTGTTGTCACTGCCCAGGGAAAAGAGGTGCTACCGAGGGGCCCTCACAAGGGTAAAGTTTCGTTCCCCACATACTTAACATTTTCCATCCTAGAGGCTCTCATAGTGCACTAAACTTCGGTAATGGGTCATGGTCCATCCTCTCATGAGAAGAAGGGGTTAAAGGCCCAGAGGTTGATGCAGCTGCTATATATATGCTATAGTGATAAAGGCCACCATAAAAGCCACACGACAGCTTGAGCTCTACCCCCTCTAATGGTAATAGCCCCTTGTCCTAATGCGAATGAATGCGCAATCATAAAAGGACCATAGCCTAGTAAAAATGAAGGAATAAAGCTTAAAGCCTATAAAGGGGACTTGCAAATAATGTTGATTTTACACCTATATCTCAGTCACTGAGATTACTGCCAATAAATTTACTTAACCAGAATTTATCAGTGTTGATATAAAAACTGAATTTATGCAATTAACCTACAGCTGAAATATAAACAGAAATATAACAGCAGAAGCAAACAAAACCAAGCACATAAAAATTACAAGACACCAGATATTACCCTGGAAACCCCAGTGTGGGGAAAACCAGCTAAGAGGGGGCTTTATTGGCTCTTGAGTAAGTGTTTTACAGCAACAAAAATACGACAGAAAATTATCTTACAGAAATGTCTTCTAGTAGTTGTACAGCCCAACCAAATCAGTTGTACGGACCAACTAAAATAGCCCAACTGAATTCATCCTTTGCTCAACCAAGAGAAAGACATGTACAACCTGCTTGAACCAGCCCAAAACAGTCTCAGAACTGGCCTGTATGGCCTGGGACAGTTCGGCCTCTTCTCTGGTGCACCATACGGCCTGTACGGCCTCCTTCCTTTGTTGGGTACAGCCTGCCTTCTACTCCTTTGCTTGCTACTATAAAGCTTCTTGTTGAACCTGCTCTTCTCTTACAGATTTTGCCTCAGCCAAAGCTCCAACACTTCCCTCACACTCAACCAACATTGCCCTCAGCCAAGCGCCCCTCTTGCTCTCACTTGCTCAACCTCACAAATGAGAATAGTGTTATGTCCCCTCACCCTCAGCCTCCTTTTATCTCCCTAGCAGCCCCCCATTCTCCTTGAGATGTGTGCCCAACCTTGGGCCTCAATGGTTGAGATTGGGGTGCCCCTCTTGGGTTGGATCCCACTCTCCACTAAGTGGTGTGCCCCCCTTTGTTTGGCCCCCACAATCAACCCAGCCACCTTCATGAGGTCCACCCTCTCTCCCTGGGCCCCACAATCCACTCAAGGAGGAATTGTTTTGTTGCAAGCCTAAGTTTAACTTAAGGCTGAGATAAAAAAGGTTGATCTGGGTTATTTAAGGTGTCCCTCAACTGGCCTAGGACACATAGGCACACCTGAGACACCAACCGAGCTAAAAACTAACAAATAATAAAAAGGTATCAAAAGGCAATCAAGGGGTTCGGAATGCAAAAAGTACCAAGGAAAGGGTATCTCAAGCAGCAAGCACTCCCTCTACAAAGGCGCTCATAGAAATGGATTTAATGACACCATAAGACATGAAGTAATCCCTAAATCATATAACTATCACACTTACTCTTGAAGGGTTTCTTTCTTTCATTGCTTCCCTCGGGACCTATCCCTCTACCTGGGTCTTTTATTTACTGTCTTGGTTGGCACACCCAATAGGATTGGATGAAGTCCCTCTCATATTCAAACTTGCCAACTCACATGAGGTCTTGGGCTGGTGTGATGCTTGAAGGGGATACTGAGGTGAATTGTTTGCATGGCTTTAACAACTTACTTTGCATGATTTAAGGACTAATATCTCTTATGAACATTGGTTTACCTTATCTTATACTCTGCTTTGTTTTGAATGGCCCTGGCATGGTTCTTTGAGGACATCCTGGGTTTTCACCCCAGACGTTGTGCCCTTATTGCAAGACTTTGGCACGTGTGATGCAGAGCAATGAGTCATCCAGTGACTTGCCACCTTCTGACATGAGCTATCACATCCTCATAACCTTGTACGATGGACAGATGGGCTTGGTTTGAGTATATTTTCTCATGATAGCACACAAATGGGTTGAAAGCCCACAGGCTGGGCAGAGTACCCCAAGGCTTATTATTCATTGGATCAGGGATGTTGCAACAACAGACAGCCAGACACCATGCAGAGACGAGATACATCTCCCTCCACCTTAGATGCAATTTCCTAAACCCTTGACGTCACGCTCCATCTGATCATGACATCATCTTCTATGGTTTGATGGTGCTAGGGTTTGATGGACATTTGGGGTACCAGTGATGATTTGGCATGACCATGGGTGAAGAGACACACCATTTCCATTTACTCCACCTTGGATGATGCCACGTGGCCTTGGGAGGCCCTCTCCTAGCCTAGGAAGGCTTGACATCACCACACGTGTGGCCCTTATGATGTATTTTTTTCATTTTAGCATTTTGTAAAGGTTAAATGAGGGGTCAGCCCCACTTCTAATTAAATATTGACATGTTATGTGGACAATCCGCTATGCCTAGGCTCATATATAAAGGCTAGCGCTCATTTTCATTTGGATCATCACAATTCCTCACACATTGTGGGGCAACACCTAAATAAGTTCGTTATTTCAGCCTTCTTAGTCTTTTGCTCTCATGCGCTATGTTTGAAGGAGGATCTTTGTGGATGGTTTGCTCATTTGGATGGATAATTTCTGCAATTAGGGTTTGATGCTCTTGATTTTTGGGATGAAGTAAGTAATTTTCTGCAATTTTATCTTGTCTTGTTAATGTCAATGGTAAAATTGTTATTTTGTTGCAAGTATCATTGTTTGGTTGAAACCCTAATAGGAAGACATAAGTGCTTCTCTTCCTCACAAAGTTTTATTTGTCCAAGTTTGTGAAATGTCTTTGCTAGGGTTAAAAGCCTAAGACCCAAAAGTGCTTGCACTTTAGGGTTTTAACCCTAGACATTTGATCCTTGACCTAAGTGAAACTAGAAGAAGGGAAAAACGACACCTAGTGCCCAAACGTGCTTGCACCCTAGGTACCTTCTTCTTCAAAGTCTAAGCCTATGGCCTAAACGTGCTTGCACCTTAGGGTTTAGACTCTACCTCTTTTGTTTCACCTAGATCAATCTTCAAGTTTAATGCATGTGAGACTCCATAGGCCCTAAAAGTACGACGACATTGATCTAGGAGTGTTATTGTAGCTATAGTAGCTGTGAAAATCACTCTTCTCAATCTCTCAAACATCCTACTAACTTTATTAACCCTAACTTTAGCAAACTTTGAGTATTTATTGCTAATGTTATAAAAGTTTGCTACAGCCACTGAAAATTACATTAGATTGTTGCAACTTGCATACACCTATCTAAAGGTGGCTTAACTTGTTTAGAAATCACCTCTAGCAATTGGGTAATAATCTATTGGTTTAATGCAATGTTGTAGTTATCATTATCGGGAATTTATCGTCGGAGGTCCAAAATTGAAATTATCGGCAATATCGGGGAAAATATTGGAAATTATTGAGAAACTTTAAAAAATACAAAAATAATCATTTTTTTCAATTTTTAAACTTCTAAAGCAACATCAACATCAAACAAACACATTGTCACATAAATATGGAAATAAAACTGCAATATAAGATGTATAAGATGTCAAGTGATCCATCAAACATCGATACTGAAATATGATATCTATCCTAAGTCATAATTCCTGATAGGATAATACAAAATAAAATCAAAACGAAAATAAATGTATCTCATGAGATGATCATCATGAGGCATCTAGATACTCGGACTCAGATTGACTCAAATTGATCTGATCTCAGTGGCTCGGTTTACTAAAAAATACATAAAATATCTAAATTTTAAGAAAAAATTATATTTTAAAGATTTCAAACCATGATTCCCAAAAAATATTGAAATTCTGAAAGAAAGCATTATGAATGAATGAGCAAGAACATTTAAATGACAAGCAATGTTCCACCATCGTTTATATTAGGATCCTCATCCTTAGTATCACCCTTTGCCTCTTGTCTAACCTTTGCCTCTACCTCGATCTTCTAGGGACATCAGTCAACACCACCCTATTTTGATGAAACTGCCTAATCCAAGCCTTATAATATGGTTGAAAAAGTTTAACATGTTTAATCAATGCTTTTGGTTTGAGTGAAGGGTACATTTTTGCTAAGGCCATGAAAAAAGAGTTCAGCAATCAACACCACCAACATCAAGGAACATAACGAGCTTGGTTCTCTTGATTAAATGCCAATCCCATACCCTCATACGTGATAGAATAGAATCCAACGAAAATGTTACAATCCTATCAATCCTAAAATCCCGAAAATTGTAAGTATGTTGAACTTTGAATGGGATATGAAATTCTACTTTCCCCATATGAAGTCCGATGAGGTTGGAACCACTCTCAAACATCTTGAAACAATTAATGGTAATGTTAAAAATTCAAGTAAAAGAATAAAAAGGAAAGATAAAGGAAATGTCAACTTTTACTTTATCTTTCCTTTTTATTCTTTTACTTTTAAGAATTTAACATTACCATTAATTGGGGTCCGAGTTTGAAAAAAGTTGTTCAATCCCCTAACTTACTTTCGCAAAATGAGGGTTAAATGACCAAAAATTGTTGACATTTCCTTTATCTTTCCTTTTTATTCTTTTACTTTAAGAATTTAACATTACCATTAATCGGGATCCGAGTTTGAAAACAATGATTCAATCCCCTAACTGACTTTTGCAAAATGAGGGTTAAAAGACCAAAATTTTGATTAAAATGTGGATATTGATGTAGCAGGGCGATAATTTCTGAATTATCGCGATAATTTCAGTAATTATCGTGATAATTTCAAACTATCGGAATTATCGCGATAATTTCAGTAATTATCGTGATAATTTCAAACTATCGGAATTATCGCGATAAATACCAGTTATATTATCGCCAAGATGAGTTTTGGCGATAATATCACGATAAATATGATATTATCGCGATACATGCAACACTAGTTTAATGCTTACTTTACATGATCAATTGTTATGTTTCTGAGCATTATTTCTTATTGTTGTTGCAATTCTTTCATTGATGTTTTATAATTTTTTATTGTTGTAATTTGCAACAGCCATAATAATTTTACTTGTCTAGTGTCTAAAGAGGTCATTATTGCACGCTCTAGCTTGGTAATTGCCAATATATGCTGCAAATTGTTTATTGTCTTGTACAAGTACAACAATTACCTTACAACTCTTCATTTCCTTCCTAGACTTAGACCTAACTGGCGGGTGATCAAAATAGGGGCGGTAGGCTTGGCTATATCTTGCTATTTGATCCCTTGAGGTCACCAGGGAAGCCTCCCTTGTGGTGGACCTTTTCCATCACTAAAACGAGGGAAGTCCCGACTTAGGTGACAGTGATAGGTTCTTCCATAGTTACACAAGATTTTGGGATCTTGTGGAGGGCTTTGCACAAGTACAAATCTTGTGATAACACTTCCAAAAAAGAGGCTAAGTTGCCTAAAACTAATCCTATCAATAAAAAAAATGGTTTCCTCTTCTCAACCTTCTGCCACATTTGAGGGCCATCCTAAGAGCATTGGATAGAACTCGGGGCCTCCTAGCACAATACCTACTACTAGGATACAAAGAAGAAAAATTGGTGCTCCTATCACAAGTATGGACATTCTGATGACAAATGGAAGGCCCTTTGGGACAAGATTGCTAAGAAGGCTCAAGGCCTCCTTATTGAACAACAACAAGGCTCTGGATGTTCCAACATAAAAATCACCAACCCATCTACATCAACTCTGTTGTCGTCCTTATACACACCTACTAACGTGGAGAAGTCTCCAACCCACTTGGTCTAGACCCATTGTCACCTCGATCTAGACCTCTTCCGTCTAGGCTCACTCCTAGGGAAGCCAAGGGGGGTAGACCCTACTTTACTAAGTTAAGTTTTAATCAGTGATCTAGGAGTTAATTTGGTTTTTTATTAGGAAGACCCAACCCAATGGCAAACAAACAATGCAAATGCAAATCTTTAATGACAAGCAAACCCCTTGATCTACAAGTTATATTAATACTAGTGCCTAAAGCTGAGTAAATGGAGTCAATAAGATTATACAACAAATTACAAGTATACCAATGTAAATGATGTTATAAGATATCCACAATAAATAAAAGAAATTACTTTGCACTTTTAACCAATTATGAATATTATCTACAAATTGAAATACAAAATGAAATATATATATATACAATGAAATGAACAACTAAATGATTATACAACTATACATTAGATAGTGAAATATCTACACAATGGATTAGATAGTGAATCAAATACTAGCTTTATAAAATTATCTCCAAATGAATAAAGACTGCTTTAACAAAAATAGAGGTGTTTTAGAATATGTAAACATCCACGACGAGAGAAAGTGACTTAAAACGTGAAATTGCTTGGGAACTAGAATCACATGAAAAGTAAATCGCTTGAAGTGTGAAATTGCACAACTTGAAGAAATTGAAAAAGCTTTGAGAACTTGAAGTGCAATGTTGTGAAAGTAGTGTGCAGTTTAATTTTAATACGTTTTAAGTCTCTCTTGAATTAGGGGAATTAAAGTGTAATAGATACAAGCCTAGACTATGTGACTACCCCAAATTGTTATCCCCTCAACCAAAAGGAATTGTTGGGTGCTCAAGAAGAAGGGCAAACAAGGCCCTTCACTAGCTCCATAGGTCAACCCAGAATGCTTGGGCGCTCAAGCAAGGAGGACACATAGTGCCATGAAACCGTCCCCGACTTACACCCCTTGTAGCCTCCCAAGTCACCCTTTTTGATGATTGAAGCAATAAAAGTTTGGATGCCTAATTACTAAACTCCAAACCTTTGCCCTTTCTTGTCACCCAGGATCCACCAAGTGGCAAGGGGAGAGAATACGGGGCAGAGATGGAGCACAAATATGATTACTTTCGCAATAATTGAAATGACTTGGAAATTTGAATTGCAACCCCACAACAATGGCACAAGTGGAGGACTAGCCTACCATTTTGGCCAAGTTGGGTATAATGAAAGAAAATTAAAAGACTTGGAAATAAATGAGCAACCCCACAATAATGGCACAAGTGGAGGACTAGCCTACCGTTTTGGCCAAGGTGGGTGTAATAAAGAAAATGCAAGAAAAATAAATCTAACTCTAGCCTTCACGATTTTGCAAGGATGGCTTAGGCCAATCTCTTTGCAAGGTGTGGGCAATATTTCCTAAATTATTACAATATCAGATTTTTATCTTTCTTGAGAGAAGGCAAACCCAAGAGACTCTCTTTGGGTTGCTTACAACACTTTAGAAGAGGGAGATGAAGAGGGATTTGATATCCCAACTTTAGAATGCCTTTGGAATGCCTTGGGGGCTCAAAACAAGTAGCACTTCCTCCTTGTAGTTGAAAATCTGCATAAAAAGCAGCAAGGTATTTTTTGCTAGAAAATGCTACAAACACCAAAGATCTTGTTAACTTTTATTAGCCCAATGAAGTATAAATTTAAGTAAAGAAACTTGGAAATAAGAGTGAGTTTTTAATGACCAATATAGAGCAAATAAATGCTTATGAAAGAAAAGAGAACGGTGGATACAAGAGGAGGAAACAATGGAAACTTTGGTTGATTGAATGAGTGAGTTTTTCACTCTAAACATCACTCCTTCAATCCTCTAGTGACCTGCAAACATGTATATCTCTTGCTACACAAGACACACTAGGAGGTGAGAGCATCTAAAGAAGCATACAAAATACTTTGCAAGCTTGACAAGAAACTACCACAAAATTAATAGTAATACTACCATTAATTACTCCCAAGCAAAATACTTTGCTTGGGCCTCCAAGTTAAACTAGTGAATACAAGAAAATACAAGAAAAGAAATGCACAATATCACCTCACAAACACCATGAAGAGCATCAAGAAGACTCCCAATGCACACAATAGATTCTCCAAAGCTTCCTTTATTAGCCACAAAATGTTGCTACAAATACTTGTAGCAAGATTTACAATGAGAACATGAGAGAGAGATGGGAGACATTGGGAGAAATTTTGGCATAATAGACTTGCTCTAAGAATTGATGATGAAATGAAGAGGAGAGGCTCTCTTTTATAGATGAGGAAGAAGAGAGACCCCACTTGGATGAGCTCCAAGTGTCATCCATCCATGGGGGGAGGGTCTCTTCAAGGGGGGCGCACTTTTAGGGTTAGTGAGTGAATTGAGGGATGAGGGGTGAGTAGGGAAAGGGGGGTAAACCCAAAGTTTTGAGGGCCCTCTTGCTATATTTTTAATTTCCCATGAGTTCATGAGCAAGGGGGGTGCCCCTCTTCTTAGGAAATGGTCATCTTGGGTTGTTGGCTTAGCAAGGGGGTGTTTTCTAAGTGGAAAATCACTTTCCCAACTTAGGAAAGACATTAGGAATCATTTTCCCACTCTCTCTCATGACTTTAGTCACTTTTACAAAATTTAGCTATTTTAATTAAGCCAATTACATGCTGATATTTGACTGACTTGGACTCCTCATGGACAATGGCCTAGCAAAACTTGTCCAAATGAGCCGAGACTTGGTCCAAGGGTGTAGGGGTTCATAAACCATTTGATTTGAGTACTCATACCCCTATACAAAATCCCCAAGAACCATTTTTTTACATTTTACACCAAAAATAATTAAAAATCCCCAGTTTGCGAGAATTTTAATTATTTAAAAAATCCTATCAAAACTTAACGGAATTCCGCAAGACTCTAGGAAATGTCTAGCATGGTCATTTACAACACTTCTAGACCTTAGTCACCCCTTGGGCTCGATCATTAGAACGCCTTTCACCACTTTGGAGAATTATTGTGAGTGAAAAACTCAAGGATAATTAAAATTGCAGTTAAGCAAGGTTAATTACTTGAGGAAAAAAAACACTCGATGAAAGGACTTCCCTAATGATAAAGTCCTAGGTAACTAGACAAAAATTGACTCATGCTGGCATATTACAATATTATCCCATGCAGGGGAGCGGAAATTCCGATTACATAGAAAAGTGTGCCGGGGGAAAAATTTGCCCTATTGAGAAAAAATCTTCAAAATGGTTGTACCATTAGGTACATATCTTCATGGAACATGGAGTTGACCCCTAGTTGAAATAGGTGGTCAACAAAATCTACATTTGATTTTAATGACCAAGAACTACACATGGAGTGAGGAGGAAGATTTTCTCACTTAAAACTACCAAATCAAGAACAAATTGACTTCTATCATCATGGACAATGACAAACAAGGGAATCTAGTCTCCCAGCAATTGATGCCAAATTTTCCTCACGCCAAGTCGTATCAATTTAATGAGTTAAAGAATCTGAACAACCTACTATGATCATTGGGAGGTGCTCCATCTCATTTGTTATTTGACCCTTCTGTGACACAATGGAGTGTGATGTCACTCCTCTTAGTTGTTCTAATTTGATTATGGGCAAGCCATATCATTCTTCCAAACATGCACAATATGATGGCTACTTCAACACCTACAAGTCGCATAAGGACGATAAGACATACAAACTCACTTCAAAATCTTTTATTGGCCCATTTGTACTTTCTAACAAACCAACAACTAAATGGGTCACTCTTAACAATTTCATATCAATGTGCATTGTCCACCAAGTCAAAGAAGTTAAAAAGGGAAGCTCCCTCCCTATGATATATAGCGGATCTTTCACTCGTACATGTGTTTGAAGAACCCAAAGGTTTATCTCCCCTTCAAAACATAGAACATGGTACTAAGTTGGTTCCTAGTTCTTCCTTGCCCAATTTACCTGCATATTACACCTCCCCTAAGGAGAGTACAAAGATTGAATGGAAAATCTCAACTTTTGGAGAATGGAAATATCGGGGCTAGCACATACCCTTGTGCTTAGTCACCGGGTTCGCCATTTTTAATTGAATAAAGTCGAAAATTGGCGAATTTTGTATGGGCACAAATTTAATCGTTCAAGTTCGTCGAACTTAATGGCGAACTCGAACTCGAACACAATGCTGAACAAAATCGCGATTTTAATCGATTAAATTCGTCAAGAGTTCGATCAAGTTTGGGTTCATTTGAAAAGTTAGGTGAAAACCCCCGCGAGTAAATAATCTCCTGTCAGCGTCGTTTTTTATTTCGTTGCTTTCGTTTTTTATTTCGAAGATGATCTTGGCATTGAGAGTAATAGAGACTCAGCTAGTATTGAATTCAGTGGTGATCATGCTTCTAATGGTTTTACTGCCCCTAGCACTCTTGATGACATAGAGTTTTTTGATGTAACAAGTAGGCCACAGGGACATCAAGAATGAAACTTGTGTTCATGTTCTAGTTTTCTTTTTGCATGTTGACTTTTGTAAAACTTTTTAATGTTATGTTCATGTCTTTAATGCTATGTTTCAAACTTTCATAAACATGTTTTTAGCTTTTGAACAAGACGATGTGTTTTTAAAATATATATGTTTCATGATTAATCATGTTGGTATGCTATTTTCATTTCTATGAGATGTATGATAAACTTATAATAAGAGTATCGAATTTTATTATATTTATTTCTTATTTTATCAAATTTTGTACTATGTCGAACTTAATGCCGAATTTTATCCCCAAAATTTTGACTGTCGAATTTTTGGCGAACTTCAAGCTCGCCGAATTCGAGAACGAACACGAACCAAGTGACTAAGCCCTTGTGGATCTCCATCCTTGGCGGTTCCCAAGGAATAACAGGAATGGCATCTTTGCACAAGAATACAAGGCCCTTGACAAGGTACTTGTTGAGAATCGCTACCCATTGTCCTGAATTAATGACCTTCTTGATCAACTCAAGGAGACCAAGCACTTTACCAAGCTAGACCTTGCTTCAGGATATCACCAAGTGCATATGAAAACCCAATGACGTTTGGAATACAACTTTCAAGATTGGTATCTTTGAGTGGTTGTCCATGCATTTTGGCCTCACAAATGCATTTGCCACTTTCAAGAGGATCATCAATGACATCTTTCGACCACATCTTGGTAAGTTCGTAGTGGTTTAATTAATGATATTTTGGTTTTCAGTTAATCCTGGTGAGATCATTTGCAACATTCCCGCATTGTCTTGGACCTCCTCCACCAACCTAAGTCACAAGCCAAATTGAAGAAATCCTTCTCCAAAAAGATTTTTGTTCAATGTATAGGCTTTGTGATTGATGCAACAATGCACACAAATCCTGCCAAAAAATTCACGCTTTAAAAGACTAACCCACTTCTACAACTAACACTAATCTCATGAGCTTCTTGGGAGGCATGAATTTCCTTTCTATAGGAAAATCATCCACCAATACTCCCACATTACTCACCCACTTAATTACTGAAATCCTCTACGGTGAATTCTGTTGAGAATTATAGCTCAGACAAGACCTTCCACATAAGTTTGTGTGAACATGCAAGAAGTAGTTCAAGATATTTTCGAAAAGTAATTTTATTTTCGAAAGTGATTCTATTTTCGAAAAGTAAATTCTATTTTGTAATTCACTTTAGTTAAAAAGTGAAAGTCTTATTTGTTAAAATTTAGCTTAAGCAGTTAAGTGTGTTCAGTATTCTTTAACTTTAGACTATTAAAACAATAATTGCATGCATAAGGATCATTGAAAGAAAGACATCCATAGTATACACCAGATTTATCCTGGGAAACCCTCATGGGGGAGAAAACCCAGCAAAGTTTCTTCAATATAGATTCTTCAACAAGTACAATGTCTCTCTCAAGAGAGATCTCACCAAACAGAAGATAAACCAGAAAACCCTAACCAGAATAGGGTAGCGCACCACTAGACCAAGATAGTCCTCCAACAGATAACCAAAACCCTTCACCAAAACACCCTTCCTCTATAGTTGTGTCTCCTCCTCAAACTTGCGCACTTCTTCTTGTGTGAGAGAGCTTGTTGTGTGTGTTCTCCAAGTGAGGTGCCTAGCCTCTTATAAATACAGGTTGAGCCACCCAGAATTAGGTCAGGGTCGGCCTGTACACTTTACCCCCTTTTAATTTACAATTGACTTTTTTCAAGGCACAATAGGGCCGACTTTTACAAAGGCACAATAGGGCCGACTTAACAAATAATATAATATTGGTCTTTAGGGTTTTGTCTTGGTCTAATACAATATGAATACAATAAGAATATCTTTTGAAGCTACTCAAACTTCAAAACTCCCTCTTAGTAAGGAAGGTATTCTTTTGGCACGATCGTCGCGACTGCTTTTGCACTTCTATACACTTGACCATTGACTTGTTGAATTTCCACGAATCTATATTGAAGAAACTTTGTAACCACATCATGCATCCAGGGTCTCATCATACTTCCGGGTTTTATGTCATCATGGGGCTTTAACTCGCCAACTCACACAAAATCGGGCATCTAGTTCGTAAAGAACTAGTAACTCGTCAGCTCACACAGAATCTGACATCTAGTTTACATGGAACTAGTAACCTCTGGTTGGCACACCAGGCAACTGGTCCACAATGACCAGGCATCTAATCACAAGGATTAGGCGATGTAGTGCGCACACACTACCCATCTAGCCCAAGGCCAGGAAACACCTCCAACCACACAAGTTGGCCCACCAACTTGAAAAGTTGGGTAACTAACCAGCCCTAAAGGCATGGCATCTGTGGACCTTGTGCGAGGTCATGATGACTGGTGCCACAGTCAGTAACGTGCGTACCAGGATATTTCACCGGAGTAGCAATATCTTGGCATATCAAACTTTCACTGGAGTAGCCCTCTGCATACCAGACTTTTTCACTAGAGTAGCAGTAACTTGGCGTACCAGACTATTTCACTGGAGTAGCCCTCTGCGTACCAAACTTTTTCACTGGAGTAACAGTAACTTGGCATACTAGACTATTTCACTGGAGTATCCCTCTGCGTACCATACTTTTTCACTGGAGTAGCAGTACCATGCCCGTGAATGACCACCCATTGCCACTGCCACATGTTGATGTTGTTGCCCTAGAATCGCATCTGTAACTCATCACTCCCTCTTACTAGGGACGTCCTTCTGGACCACACCAAGCTTGTCTTTGAAGTATACAAACTTCACTCTCAACAGAGGTTTGCTCAACACGTCTGCTATTTTCTCATCTGTAGCGACATACTGGAGCTTCACTGCTCCCCTCTGTACCATATCTCTGATATAATGGTACATGATCTCGATATGCTTGGACTTGTCATGGAACACTGGGTTCTCTATTAACTTCACAGAACTCTAGTTATCACACCAAATACAAGTCGCCTCTAACTCGAGATCAAACAATACTGCAAGCAGCTTCCGAAGCCACACTGCTTCGCTGCTAGTTGAACACGCTGCTATATACTCTGCCTCAGTTGTACTAAGCGCCACACTAGTCTTCTTCCTGTTGAACCATGAGATCATCGTTGATCCCATACTGAAGCAACATCCAGATGTACTCTTCCGGTCTGCAACACTACCGGCCCAATCTGAATTAGTAAAGCCTTGCAGGCTTATCTCACAATCTGAAGCATATCTGAGTCCATAATCAATTGTACCCTTCAGGTACCTCATCACATGTTTTGTTGCAACCAAGTGAACACTTCTCGGCTCCACCATATATTGAGTCAATGTGTTCACCGCAAAACATATATCTGGCCTCGTGTTCGTTAAGTACATCAACGAACCAATCATTTGTCTATACATGGTGGCATCCACTGTCTCTGAAGATGTATCACTCAATAACTTCATATTTGTCACCATCGGTGTAGGCATGGCCTTACAATCCATCATGTTGAATCTCTTCAGAATCTCTACAGCATATTTTCCTTGGTTAAGGAAAATCTCACTCAGTCTCTACCATACCTCTAGACCTAAGAAGTAATGCATCATACCCAGGTCTTTCATCTTGAACTCTATAGCAAGATTCCTCTTACTCTTAGTGATGAGCTTCTCGTCTCCTGTTAGAAACAGGTCATCCACATACAACAGTAATATCATTGGTCCACCATTCACAACCTTGAAGTACAGGTTGGAATCTGCTTTACTCTTGGTAAAGCCCAAGCTCATCAAGAAGTTGTCAATTCTACCATACCATGCTCTGGTTGCTTGCTTCAATATGTACAAGGCTTTCTTCAATCTGCACACGTGTTTGAATGTCATGTGTCTCGAAACCTTGTGGCTGCTCCACATACACTTCCTCTTCTATTACACCATTTAGAAAAGTTGTCTTCACGTCCATCTAGTGTACACTCCACTTCATCACTGCAGTTATCGCAAGTATAGCTCTAATCGAAGTGTATCTCGCCACAGGAGCAAATATCTCCTCATAGTCTATTCCTTCTTTCTGGGAGAAACCACGTGCCACGAATCTTGCCTTGTACTTCTCGATACTTCCATCTGTTGAATGCTTTGTCTTGTAAATCCACTTGGAACTTACCATTGTCTTCTCTTTCAGTCTCGGAACCACATCCCAAACATCATTCTTTACAATGGACTGGTACTCTTCAACCATGGTATCCTTCCATTCTTTTTTCTCTGCAACTTCTTCATAACTAGTAGGCTCGGCATCAATAATGTCACTTAACAATGCCACGTAACTAGAGTATGGTCGTGGTCTTTTGCTTTCTCTGAAGGATCCATCTGGAGCACCATACTTCTCTACATCCTAAACAATTTCTCGAGCCCAAGCTGGTCTTCTCTTCTTAGTATTCATCTCTCGATATGAATATGCAGGTCTCTGTGGTTCTTCCATATCATGATCTTCTAGTACAACATCATCACTTGCATTTGTATCTGTAACTCTGGGAGCTTTAGGTTCCTCGTCCTGAATCTCATCTGAATGATTTTGTCTCGATCTCCTGAAAGTTGCATACTCGTTGAAGGTGACATCTCTGCTAGTCTCAATCTGTCAATGACCATGGATGTAAACTCTGTATGCCTTCGATGTCTCACTATATCCAACAAATATACCCTTCTTGCCTGAAGGGTCCAACTTCAATCTCTTGTCCTTGGAGACATGCACATACACTAGACAGCCAAATGTCCTCAGGTGGTTGACTTCTATTTTTTCACCTGTAAACATTTCTTCTGGTGTTTTGTTCCCAAGTACAAGGTGGGTGTTGAGATTTGGATACCTTGGAAAGTGGTCCCCATGTGCTTATGAGTCTCTAAGCACAAAGGGGGAAGACTTTTACCCTCATACTTTACTTTATGATTCTAATTTCACTTTGACTTAGGAGTTTTAAGTCAAAAGTG
>ML777799.1:537111-547940 GCA_009831015.1 Picea engelmannii | reverse complement strand
GTATGATTGTTCATTTGTTCATTGCTTATTTACTCTGCAGTTATTGGATGATAATGCTTCATTGATATAACACTTGGATTATATGGTTAAAAGGGATTAAATTGCTCTATTACTGATTCACCCCCCCTCTCAGTAATCCAACACATGAATCATGGCCTTTACTGCTTCCATGATTGTACGGTTCTTTCTTTCTTCCACACCATTCTGCTAAGGATTGTAGGGAGTAGAGAGCTCCCTCTTAATCCCAACCTCCTTGCCGAATGCCTTGAATTCATCTTATGTGAATTCTCCTCCACTATCTGACCTTAATATCTTTATCTTCTTCTCAGATAGGTTTTCAACAAGTGCCTTGAATTCTTTAAACTTGTTGAATACTTCACTCTTAGCTTTCAAAAAATAAATCCAAGTTTTACGTGAGAAATCATCAATAAATGAAACATAGTATACATACCCGCTAAGTGAAGTGGTTGTTATTGGTCCACACACGTCTGAATGTATAATGTCCAAGACTCCTTTGGCTTTGCTATGACTGCTTGGAAATGGTTTCTTCACGTGCTTACCTTGTGCGCATCCCTTGCATATGCCTTCATGATCCACTTGGATTTCTGGCAAACCTATCACCATCTTGCTCACGATCAATAGGGCTTTGTAATGTATGTGAGCAAATCTTCTATGCCATAGTTCACTTGGAGTGACTGTAGTGTGTACTAATCCTGAAACTAAATGTCCCTTTAACTTGTGTAGGCCTCCTTGGACACCATTCACTACAGCATCATCAATAGATTTTCCTCTTGGCCACATGAGGACTTCACCATCAATGAAGGCAACTCTGAATCCTTTCTCATCCAAAGCTGAGATGGAAAGGAGATTCTTCTTCAAACCAGGTACATACAAAACATCCTTCATCTTCATAGGTTTTCCCGAATCTAACTTGCAAGATGATTCTCCTACTCCTTTCATGGGGTATTGATAGTCATCACCAAGCTTCACCTTGTGAGATGAATCTTTCTGAACTAAATCTGAGAGAGATTCCTTGTAAACAGTCACGTGCTTAGAAGCACCACTATCAATAAGCCATGTGTCACTTCCATGACTGACAGTACCTATAAGAGTTGACATCAATACATATTCTTCACTTGAGTCTTCTTCTTTGGTTTTCTCATGATCAGGTTCATCATCTTTTGTGGCATGAGCATGATGTCTTTTATACTTTCCTTCTCTGACCTGACCTTTGGAGTTGGGACAGTTAATGGCAATGTGTCCCATCTTCTGACAGATGAAGCATTTGTAATTTGAGAAATCTTTCTTAAACTTGTGTGTATTGTTGGGATTTGGGTACCTTGGAAAGTGGTCCCCATGTGTTTATGAGTCTCTAAACACAAAGGGGGGAGACTATTACCCTTATACTTCACTTTATGATTCTAATTTCACTTTGACTTAGGAGATTTAAGTCAAAAGTGAAATATGTCACTTAAGTCATAAAGTGACAATTAATTCACAATGTGGGTGAATTAATAGACATAAAGAAACTAAGGAAAGTGGGTTTCCTTAGTGAGATTTTTGGATGAGATCTCACCCATTGATTAGACTTGGCTACATTGCATCTAGGCCATTGATCTATTAGGGCTTGGCCAAAGGAGGCTAAAGTGAGGGTATAGTGCATTTTGAGATTCATTCTTCACTTGTGAGTTTTGGAGAAGAGGAGGGGCGCATTTCTCAAGGAGAGGAGGGCGCACTTGTATGAGAGCTTGAGGAGGAAGCTTTTGTTGGCTTGAGCTTGCATGGAGAGGTTATCCATGGAAGTTTAGCTTCCATCCTTGTGAGGGCGCATGCT
The DNA here is from genome assembly GCA_009831015.1 of Picea engelmannii. Lineage (NCBI taxonomy): Eukaryota > Viridiplantae > Streptophyta > Pinopsida > Pinales > Pinaceae > Picea > Picea engelmannii. The sequence goes on along the minus strand of ML777799.1, from coordinate 546,106 downwards.
ACATGGAGGAGGGGCGCATTTACTAGAGGAGGCGCGCATCTTGAGGAGGAGAGGCGCATCTAGTGGTGGAGGGTGCTCATTGTGGTTGGTTCCATTGTGTTGAGGAGAGGATTCCTTGATGGGAGATGGAGGGTGCATAGCAAGGGAGGATTCCTTCTTGGTTTGAGTTATTGCTTGAGTAGGCGCGCATTTGAGAGGAGGAGGCTTCATTCATTGTTTTGTTCACTTGAGGAGGAGTAGGAGGAGGCTTCATTCATTGTTTTGTTTACTTGAGGAGGAGTAGGAGGAGCAAGAGGATGAGAACAGATGCATTGGGAGAGGAGAGCTAGGGCGCATGCTTCCATGGAGAGAGGCATCCAACTTAGGCCTCAGTTATTTGATGGTGATCACATCTGCTAGGAGGAGGGCACACCATAGGAGTGGATGCACAGCTACCTGGTAGCAGTTTCACTTGGAGGAAGCCAGTTCTGACAGGTTCAGTGGAGAGGCAGCACAGGAGAGCACATTCTTGTGGAGGGATTTCTTCATTGGGTCAAAGAGGAAGGACAGCGCTTCATTTCAGTGGAGAGAGCAACAAAGGGAGAGGGCGCACCTGAGTTTGGGCACATCTTTCATTGGATCTTGTGGCAAGGCTTGTGAGGAGCTTGCTATGTATACAGGTTCCTTTGTATTGTATTACTTGTTGTATCTCATGCTTTGATCATCATTATATAGACATATATCCCAAACTGGTTTTCCCCGGGGGGGTTTAATCCAGGGTCATGTTGACCAAAACTACCTATGTCAAATTTATGCATGCTTAGAAGTGTAGATCGGCATCTTAAAGTTAAAAGATCTAGAGGTAGTGTTATGTGTTTTAAGTTATATTGCATGTGCTAACATTGAGTAAAGAAAACACTTGCAAGGGCACCTTAAAAGAGCACTTAACCATCAAATATTGAGCAGAAAGTTGGGTGACTGTTTGTTGTCCTAAAACAGCAAGAAAAGATAGCCACACAATTGAAACTTAGAGCCATACTAAGGTCAAGGACAGACCTTAGGTGGCAACCTCATAGGACCTCAGAAAATGTACATGTAATTTGTAATCCATGAGGCTTCTTGTGTGAATGAGCTTCCTTCTTGCTCTTTCCTTTTCTAGCATGCGCTGCTAGAGCTTGATTTTCTTCATCGCCTACTTTCTCTTCTCTTGCTGCCAATATGGCTTCTTCCTAAGTACAATCCTCCCATGGATTGTTAAACCTTGTTAGATTTCTTTTCGAACATATACCCTGAATGAATGATTCCCAAGATCTAGGGAGACCATTCAATGTAGTCATCACCAACTCGGATTCTTCGATTATGTCTCCAATGGATTCAAGTTGTTCTTTGATTTGAGACACCCTTGTGAAGTATGATTGGATATTTTTTGAACTCTGCATCTTCACATTCTTGAGTTGAGTCCTCAAGGTCATCTTTCGGTTGATATTCTTGCCTTCATACAATCAGGATAAGGCATCAAACATTTGCTTGGGAGTTGTCAATGATGAGACATGGGGGATCAAATGATCCTTGATAGAAATAAGCAATGATTCTCTTTGCCTAGGTTCTTTTTGTACTTTGCTTTGGCCTCATCTTCGTCTGGTTCTGGAACTTCTTTTTTTACGAAATATTCTAGATCATTCTCTTGTAGACTGAGCATCACTCTGTACTTCCATGCTCGGAGGTTATCTGGTTCTGGAACTTCTTTTTACGAAATATTCTAGATCATTCTCTTGTAGAATGAGCATCACTCTGTAATTCCATGCTTGGAAGTTATCAACGCCTTCAAGCTTCTCATCAAGCTTGGTACTGGGTGCCATCTTGTCCTTCAACAGAAATATAATAAGAGAGATAAAACTTTTCAAAGAAAGGTTTTGTACTTACCAAAGAATGTTATGCCAAGGTGATCAGTTCTAGCTTCAATCTGCAACTGCCAAGGCATCTTTGAGCTACGGTTTATGAGGAAACCCTAATTTTTCAAAATGTAAATTTTGGAATTCTGCTCTGAGGGAAAGGTGCGCCCTCCTTAGGTGAGTTTCTTGGTGGTTTTACTTTGACCAGGGTCCTCCAAAAAGTGGGAGAAATCACCTTCTAGGGTTTTGTGCAGTTGTTGGCAGTTGCAGCACCAGTTGCAGATTTCAAAACTTCGTCAAACTGAGAATCTAAACCCAAGGAAAGATGCACTAGGGTTAGGAGAGTCTTCCTATGGTCTTAAATTCCCCAACGAGTTCCTTCTAGATTGTGAAAATGGCTTCTTTCAAACCCGCTCTAATTCCATGTTAAAATTTCTCTTAAGCAGTTAAGTGTGTTCAGTATTCTTTAACTTTAGACTATTAAAAAAATAACTGCATGCATAAGGATCACTGAAAGAAAGACATCCACAGTATACACAAGATTTATCCTGGGAAACCCTCGTGGGGGAGAAAACCCTGCAAAGTTTCTTCAATATAGATTCTTCAACAAGTACAATGTCTCTCTCAAGAGAGATCTCACCAAACAAAAGATAAAGTAGAAAATCCTAACCAGAATAGGGTAGCGCACCATTAGACCAAGATAGTCCTCCAACAGATAAACAAAACCCTTCACCAGAACACCCTTCCTCTATAGTTGTGTCTCCTCCTCAGACTTGTGCACTTCTTCTTGTGTGAGAGAGCTTATTGTGTGTGTTCTCCAAGTGAGGCGCCTAGCCTCTTATAAATACAGGTTGAACCACCCAGAATTAGGTCAGGGCCAACCTGTACACTTTACCCCCTTTTAATTTACAATTGACTTTTGTCAAGGCACAATAGGGCCAACTTTTACAAAGGCACAATACGGTCGACTTAACAAATAATATAATATTGTTCTTTAGGGTTTTGTCTTGGTCTAATACAATAAGAATATCTTCCGAAGCTACTCAAACTTCAACATTATTTTTAGCAGTTGAGTCTAAAAATGTATTTCATGCATGCATGACTTAGACTAGGAGTAATCTCAAAAATAGATTAGGGTTTTGGTCTCAACTAAAACTATAAAGACAAGTCAAGATAGAGAGTTCAAACACACAAGAACACATGAATTGAGCAAATTGAGCAACTGAGAGAGAGCAGGCAACCAGGGAAGAGGCGTTTCCGGGCAACACACAGTTTGAGAAAACAGTCTGTACAATCATGCAAACGGTACAATACGGATCCGTACAGTCGTATGGACAGGTCCCTATAGTGGTACCGAACAATTCTGTACATGTTGTCTTGCAAGTCGTACAACAGTTTTCTGTTGTTTCTGGTTTTTTTCTAGCATGTTGTACCTCTCATTCAGGCTATACAAGCTTAGTTCAAGGTGATTTTGATAACCATGCAACTATTAGTTTTAGGCAGCTTGTGGAGGTTTCCTTTTAAGTTTTCCGAAGGAATGAAAAACTAGTTTTGAAGGAGTAATTATATGTGTTGTGTGAAATCAATTTTTATGCTTCCACCATTTAATTTCCAGCTATTGTGTGATTAATGCTATGGTCTACAATAACTAAAGCCAACAATCTACTTGTTTGATTGAGATCATAAGGACTTTAGTCACCTACGGCTTGGGGAATTTTCACAAATTCTCCAACAAACCCTAATCCGATCCAAGAAGAAAAATGCAGAAATATAGCAATATTTCAAGAGAGTGCGCAATAGGTAAGATGCACTTAGGCCTTTGAATCCATAAACCACTTGAATGAATTATTTGCAAATGAGTTGAGTGGTTTATTTACACCACTCAAATAGGGTTTAGGCATTAAGCTCCAAGAGGTAACTAGGTTAGCCTTAGCCCAAGTAAACTAAAAATACAATTAAGTGTAATAAAAGGGTTTACTACCCAAAAAGTAGGTCCATTAAAGACCTCAATACCCCAGATAGCAGGTTGGCACATGGCCACTAGTGAAGATTAGTCGTAAAATCTCAACACTCCCCTTAAGCTAAACAAGGAACCACAAAGACAGCATTACATCCAAAGATCATCACAACACCCTCCATAATGTTGAGTTGGGATCATCAAGAGCCATGCCACTGACAAAGAAAGCCCTCACGATCTATATTGGGATTGATCGTGCTAAAAAGAAACTTCGGTAGCACGCTCATATTTGTTAGGTAGAGTGCTAGCTGAAATAAGGGCCCATGATGGGGGCAAATCAAATCGTTGAGAAGGTCGTGCAAGAAAGTCAGTGGCATCGGTAAGAGTAGCAATAACCCACTTGGGCAAAGAAGGCAACAATGAAGTAGTAGAATCATTGTCATCATTGTCCAACAATGGCACATCTATGTAGAAGATGTCATCACTGAACTGGATATCACTAGAATGAGAAGGATCACCATCTGCAAAGGGCCTATCATTGCGCTACATGTTACAACAAAATCTAGCACCTCCATATGATGTAACGTCCCAAGCATCAAGAGGCTAGTCTTGTGAAACTCAGAAAGGCTATCCACTATCACCATAATAGCTCTTCCTTTCACTTTTGGTTTCTCCAACTCAAGGGGGGATTCCCTAAGGATAGGATTGCTAAGGCTATAGAGTGGAGGCACAGGGTAATTTATGAAGAGTAAGACTTAACAAAACATGGTTGTCGTAGTATATGAAATGGGAAAATGAATGGTGTGAGAAGGAAAGATGAAGGAACACCCCAAGTCCGACTGCTTAATCACACATTGGGAAAATGTAGTCAAGGAAGCATAGATCAAAGAGGGAAAGTGCATGAAAATGTAAGGCAATAGAGCTTCTATGCATGCCACAGATCAGCCTCAGCTTGCTGATTTTTATAGCAGAAAATTACCTTGGAAGGGTAAAGGTGCCATACTTTAGCATTGTTATGAACGTGAGGTTATGTTAATCTAGCAAAAATTGGGTTAATTAGATGAAAGGTTAACACAACAACAACAGCAATAAGAGGGATAACATCCTCACATTACTTTATCCAAATGACACATAATTCACTACAAGGCATTTGTAACATCCTACAAGGATCTCCTACTACAAAAATCAACATGTGAAAAATAAGTGCACAATGAAAGCCTCACATAAAATGAAAATATACCTCCAATCCTCCATAAGGCTCCAAGCATATGATGTACAAATGAAGTCCAAGGGGATAGCTCCTCAATCCCCAAAGTCTCAACAATGATTACAATGAAGAGAGAGCTTCTCTTTATAGAGTGAGCCTCTTCTCTCATACAATAAAATATTATTATCCTTCTAACTAACTCCGTGACAAGTCAAACAAATAGTAAAATAGTGTAGTTAGATCTCTCTTCAATCCATGGTTGACCAAATCAAGGCATGTGGACACTAGCCTCTCAAGACAACTCGCCCTCATCAAAAATAGTAGTGAAAGAACAAGATAATGCTCATGAGAGGGGGTGTAACACTAAAAATAGGGACCATACCAAGTCAAATGCCAAGTGTCCACATGGAATGTGCCCTCCAAGAATGCAAGCATGCAAAATATAACAAAATAATTCTCCACATAGGAGGATGTGTTTCGAGGTCAAACACTAAGTGCGCCCTCCAAGATTCATGAAAGAATAAAACATATAATAATCCTCCTAGGAGAATGCTTCATAAAGACCTCCAAAAATAACAAGAAGTCCACAAGATGCATACAACCAATCCACATCTATGAATCCCAAGGAAACCAACTCCATCGATGAACGTGCAAGATGCCAAGTAGATGGAGCGCTCCACAAGAAAGGATGTGGTCAACCCAAAAAATAGAAAGTAGAACATATCTTCACTAGTGTGTCCTCCAAGACAATCACCAAAAATAGCAAGAAGAAACTTTCACATGTGTGCCCTCCAAGAAGAATCTCCAAAAATAGAAAGGAAACCAAACAAGAGCATGCAAAAGCCACACGTGTGGCCATCCAAGTATGCCACTTGCCTCCCAATAAATGCCCTCCATAACCACATCAAATAAAATAATATATGTGCTAAGTCAAAGGGTGAGGGCGCTCTCCAAGAAGGTCAAAAGATGCCAAGTGTAGCTAAAATGTCAATGCAATAAAGATGAGAGAGCACCTAGGGGCGGTGAGACCTCATCAATAAAGTTTAAACCAATAAAATACACCTCCATGTGCCATGTCATAAAGATGTCCAACCAACCCAAGAGAGTGTGCCCTAGAGAAGTGTGTCAACCTCTCCAAGAAACAATAAAATAATGCATGCCTTGAAAATTGCACCCAAGAAGGCGGGGTGCTCCACAAGAAAGCCTCAACCAACTCCAAGTAACCACTCCAAGTGTGAAAAGCAAGCCAATGAGGTAGGGTGCCCAAGCAATTAACCTTAATATAGATAAAGTAGATTAATTTGACCATTCAACCTCAACATGTGTGCACAAAGGTTAATGCTCAGATATAAGCAGAGTCCCCCCCCAATAGTCCCCAATTGATTAAATCACCATGAACATGTGTGTCAATGAGGAGTGTGTTGTTGCCGCCTAATCTGCACCTCGGGTCGTGTGGAAGAAATCTTCAATCCACTTAGTGTGCCCTTGGGGGCGAGTCTCGAATCAGGTTGTTGTCACCTAACACTCGACTCCTCCGTTTAGGCTAACTCCTAGCGAAGCCAAGGGGGGTAGTCCCTAATAAAATAATCTAAGGATAATTAAGCTAAGTACAAGAATTCTAGGAGTTAAATAATGAAACAAAAGCAAATAATACTAATCTAGCAGCGTATAATGACACATCAAAATATTGCTTATGTGAATGATAATAAGCAAATAAAATGCTTCAAAAGAAAATGAAAATATTGTAGAGACCAGTGCCAAAAAGGGTGTGTATTGCTCTTGGTAAGTTTTAGTTAATTAAATGGTTTCACTTGGATTTACATTAATTCAATGAGATGGATGGATAGTGTTGATCCACTCATGATTGCAGGATTGTAAGCAAGAAATGGAAGATCTAATCTAAAGCTAATCTAATGTTTGTCACTTTTTAACTATTATCCCTCAAGTGGGTACAAGCGAAACTACAAGGACTTCCAACGAGGCGAGAACTAATCTCAATGAAGCCCCGTAAACTCACATGCAATTTGCAAGTATGATCCCGGTATTGAGCAATAATAATAAAAAGTTCCCTAATTAATCTACTCCACACTATTCAAGATCCTTTTTTATCATGCCAAGATCGAGTTAGACTCGTGAGGCAGAGAGCATAATAGGACCCTGACAGGGAAGGTTCGTTACTTTACAAAAAGGAAAAATAACTGAAATAACTGAGAAAATGAAAATTAATCTAACTAATCTAAGAGCGGAAAAGAAATGTTTTGCTTTGTTGTCTTGGTTTATTTTAGCTTAGTTTTATCTTATTAAGTTAGAAAAATTAGAGAAATGCATAATGGATGCAAAAATTGTTAATTTTTTTTATTCTCGAATCTTGATAGTTATTGCCTTATGATTGTTGAAATAATGTAACTGCGAAGAGCATTCTTCTTATTATTTTGTTATTGGATTAAATCCCCATTGTGGATTAATCATGTCATTATTATTATTATTGTCATTAGATTAAATCCCCATTGAGGATTAATCTTGTCAGTAATTGTATAAGGACCAAATCCCCTTTTGCAGATTGGTCATTGGACAATTACAAAGTGCAGAATAAGAAGTCGGCCCCAGCAGTTATAATGGAAGGGCCAGAATTAATTAAAGGTGGGTTTACCCACCCAGAGTGAGAGGTCGGCCCTGCCAGATGGTGACTCTTCACACATGCCAGATTGATATAAATAAGAGGCTAGCGCCTCACTTCTAACACACACTTCACTTGCTCATTCTCTTATGAGGCAAGCTGCAATTACAAGTTGAAGAGAGGAGAAGAAGGGTTGCGCATCTCTTGAGGAGGACTTGTTCTGTATTGGTTGAGTTATCTCTTGAACATTGTATAAGCTATTTATGATAAGGAATTTTTTGCTGGGTTTTCTTCCCCTAGAGGGTTTCCCAGGATAAATGATGTGTCTCTTGTGGATGTGTATTTCTCAGTGATCTTGTTCTTATTATGCTCTTATCTTATGAAATGCAAAGAACTATAATAATGGCATAAACATTAACATGGTTTCAGAGCCAACCTGAAGGAAGCACAATCTGCAAGAGGAAAAACGTCACTGTTACCGTACCCCAAAATTAGGGTTTTGAAAAAGTGAGTATTTTCAACTCCCTATCACCCTAGAAAGTTGCGCCCTCCCCCAAGGATCAATTTGGCACCTAGAGCGCACCTTTTCAGTGGCTAGATCTCCCGGAAAGTGAAACTCTAGTTTCACAAAGTACCAGAAAACCAAAAAACCAGAGTACCAGAAGTACCAGAAGTACCAGAAAACCAGAAGCACCAGTCCAGAAATCCGCAGATCAGATTTGAAGGGGTAAAAGTTGGATTTTCGAAATTCCAACTGCACCAGCTAACTCGCCTCGGCCTAGCGCATCTATCCCCTAAATCAGAATTTCAAAATTCGAAGTTTGAAAAATTAGGGTTTCCTCATAAAACCCTAAGTTGCAGTTACAGTTTCAGAACCAGTTGCAGTTGCAGTTACAGCATCAGTTGCAGTTGCAGCCGTAAGACCAGTTGTAATCACTCTTGAAGTTTTTGGTAATGATTACCGCTGCTACCAGATGGAGCCACTACCTGCAAATGCTATCTGAGGTATGTACTCAGATATGGTTAATGGTTAAACCCTAAAGATTATTTGCAGGAGAAGGGATCTTTTGCCATAGATCCAGAAGGATCTCAAGATCCAACACATTTAGAGGAATGATGCAACCCATGTGTGATTATTCTAATATGCATCTATTTGTTATGAAATTATCTTGATCAGTGTTGCATGTTGAAGCTATGATTAAATCATTAGAAGGATTAAAAGTTGATCATAGAGCTTATCCTCTAACCTAACCTTTTGTCAAGATAAGCATATTGTCTTAGTACAACAGACAGGTTGAAGAAAGTACTCGTCACTTGAGTGAAGAAGACCTGGAAGAAAAACA
>ML777799.1:492522-519573 GCA_009831015.1 Picea engelmannii | reverse complement strand
ACAAGGGTGAGGGAAAGGCATGGGATCCGTGCCTAAGATATATGAAAAGTCACCTTTTAAAATAAAAAACGTAACTTTCATTGGAGAGAGGAAAATAAAAACGTAACTCCCTTGGAGAGCGTTCTTTTTGGTCAAAATTCAACTCAAACTTAAGTATGGGTGAGGTGGAGTGATAAGGATCACTTTTAGGAACTAAAATAAGGTTAAATGAGGTGAAAACTTAGGAGAGGGGGGCACACTAAAGTCACAAATTAATTAAAAAGTGAAAAACGTCAATCCCCCTTGGGGGGTGCAACTTTTGAGTGTGGGGGTTGGAAAAGGGGTTAGAAAGGGTTGAAAAAGGTTGGGAGGCTAAGGTTATGCTTAGGGGGTCTCTCTCTAACCATCATTTTAACATTTCACATCATCTAACTCATTATTACAATTTTTACATTTTGCCATGTTTAGACTTTAGCAATTAAAATTGTTGTTATAGACTGACTGACACTCTAGGTGGACTAACCCGTGGCTAAAGTTGTCCGACCGAGCTGAAACTTGGTCCAAGGATGTAGGAGGTGCTATTCCATTTCTTTTGAGCACAAATACCCCTATCAAAAGTCCAAGGATCCAGTTTTTACAATATTTTCTCAAAAATAATTAATTAATTAAATAATTAAACCTCCAAACTTAGGGAAATTTAATTAAAAATTAATTAATTAAAAAAAACTAACCTAGACTCGACGGAATTCCACGAAACTTTCTATGATGTCTTGCATGGTCATTTACAATGAATCCCCTATATAGTTAACTAAAACATGGGCCCACTGCAACGTCGTTCACCACTTTGGAGGACGAAAAGTGAGAGGGAAAAACTCAAGGAAAATCATTAAGGCTGGATGGCCCAATGATAACCTGAGGATAAAAAACCCTCGGTGAAAGGAACTCTCCCAGTGAACCGATGCCAAGGTAACTGACCTAGACATGACTCATGCAGACCTATTACATTATTAACCCACGCAGGGGTGCAGAAATTCAAAGTACAAAAATAAGTGTTGGGCCAAACACAGCCCTGTAGAACCAAGAATCTTCAATAATATGGGCATCTGATGATGCATCTCTTCATGGCACATGAGTTGACCACCAGTGCTAAATGGGCGGTCAACAGGCCCTAGAACCCATTTCTCCCTTCGTGTAGCTTCAACTAGGTCAAGATCAATTATCTAGGGCTAAAATTCTAAAGTGCTAGCAGTTCAGGGCTTTAGGATTCTAACCCTAGCAAGGACAATTAACAAATTCTAGATAGATGTCACCTTGTGAGAGGAAGAAGCACTTATCTTCCTCTCTTGGGTTTTCAATAACAAGACTTCTTGCAACAAAATAACAATTTCACCATGAACATTAATAGCATAAACAATAATTGCAGAAATTCACTTACTTCATCTAAGAAACCAAGAGATTTTCACCCTAATTGCAGAAACATCCACCCAAAATCAGCAAGAACCATCCATAAGAGACCTTCCAAACATAGCGCATGAGATAGAAGAGCTAGTTACCCATATAGGGAGAAAATTTCAGAAGTGTTACCCACAAAGGTGAGTGAAAGATAATGATAAAATGAAAGTGAGGTTTGGCCTTTTTATATGAGGCTAACCTCACATATTTGTCCACAACAAAATACAAGTGGGGCCGATCCCTCATTTGACCTTTACAAATGCTAAAAGTGCAAAAATAAATCATAATAGCCCACACGTGTGGGACGTCAAGGCCTTTTAGGCAAGTAGGAAGCCTCCAAAGGCCATGTGGCATCAATCTGGAGAAAGATGGGAGCAAGCGATGTCTCTCCTCACTAAAATCATGCCATGTGTCATCAGTACCCCATGTGTGCATCAAACCCTAGCTACGTCATACCCTAGAAGGTGACGTCATCACCATAACAGGGAAAGCATCCACCAAAATCCAAGGCCAACATCTAGGCTTTGGGGAGCTACATCTCATCTCTGCACTGTCTGATGCTGCAACGTCCCTAATCCTGTTGCAAAATAAGTCTTGGGGTACTCTGCCCAGCCTATGGGGCTTCCAGCCCATATGTGTGCCATCGTGACTGAATCTGCTCCTACCAATCCCATATGTCCATCGTTCAGGGTTCTGAAGATGTGAGATCCAATGTTTGAAGGTAGTGAGTCACTGGATGACCCACTACTCTCCATCACACGTGCCAAGATCCTGCAAATAAAGGCACAATGTCCTAGGTACAAGCCCATGACGTCTCTCAAAGAACCATGTCAGGGCCATCCAAAACAAGCCAAAGCATAAAACATGGTTAGCCAAAGTTCATAAGAAACATTAGTCCTTAAAAAATGCAAAGTAAGTTGCAACTTAAGATATAAGCCATGTAAGACAATTCACCTCAGTATCCCCTTCAAGCATCACACCAACCCAGGACCCCATGTGAGTTACCAAGTTTAAGTATGGGAGGGCCTTCATCCAACCCTATTAGGTGTGCCACCTAGACAAGAAATAAAATAACCCAGGTAGAGGGATAGGTCTCAAGAGCAACAAGGGAAAGTAAAAACCCTTCAAGAGTAAGTGTGAAAGTGATATGGTTTAGGGGTTACTTCATGGCTAATGGTGTCATTGAATCCATTTCTAGGAGCGCCTTTGTGGAGGGTGCGCTTGCTCTTGAGTTACACCATATTTACGTGCTATTTTTTCCAATCCCCCTTATTTGCCTTTTTCTAAGTCTTGCTTTATTATATATTTGCAAGTCCCCTTTGTAAGGTTTCAAGCCATTAGCATTGCATTTTTTGGACCGGGGTGAGCACTGAAAGAGTACAGCTCAAGTTTGGACCGGATTTTGTTGGTCCTTTTTACTATCATTCCTTTCTTTCTTTAGCATCATTTTCTTATTCTTTTCATAGCAGCTGCGAAACAACCTATGGGCCTTCAGCCCCTCTTCTCATGAGAGAATGGACCATGACCCATTGTCGAAGTTTAGTACACTATGAGGGGATCCAGGATGGAAAGTGTTAAGTATGGAGAGGAACGGAACATTACCCTTGAGAGGGCCCCCCAGTAGTACCCCTTTTCCCTAGGCAATGACAACACGAGACTAGAGCACAGAAGCTGACCACCAAGGTGAAACAAGGCAACTGACACAATTTCCCAAACCAGTGATCCATTATCCAACTTCAACCAAAGATCCTCATCCACATGCCCAGCAAATTAAGCACAACACTTTGCATGAAATAAGGACTAACATACCTCATGGTGACGATGGCTTACCATCTCCCATACTATGGGTTGCTTGAATGTGATGGGCCTTGATTGACCTGTAGTTGTAAAGGTGAATGAGGGGGGTTGTTGGGTTGCCATTTGTGGACATGTTGATCATCATCATGTTTGGGATCATGTTCTCCATTGCAGACCACGAGACATGATCTCCTCTGGTTACCCCTAGGCATGGGGGGGTAACAAGTCCCACTCTAGGAACATGTAGAACATCTTTGTACAGAGCATCATCGATTTGAACAGTACCACAACTAGAGACTGGGAGGGACGAGTCATCACCAATAGTTACTTGCTAACCTTTATCTTGATCATTGTAATCAAAGAGCACATCCTGATGCTTCGTCATATGCCTAGTAGCCCCAGAATCGCAAACCATTCTTGAGTAGAAGTGGAGGATCGTAGAGCAATGTGCACAGCTAAATGTGCAAAATGACCATCCTTATCTTCGAAGATGGAATTCTTGCCTACTGCGCTCAGCCATATCTTCAATCTTTTGAAGACTGAGAAGACATCTTTTGAAAGTGTGTCCCTACTTTTGGTAGTATGAACATATTGGCCTCTTCTTCTTTGTGAATCTCAAAATGTCCCCAAAAGACTCATGCATACATGAGGATGAGTTAGCCTTAGAATGGGCATGCTCATGTGAGGACAGTTCGCACAAATTTTTCGAAGTGATTTGGGGCTGGATGAGATTAGAAAACATATCTTCCAAAGAAGGAAAAGTAGGGGTTTTGATAAACAGAGGAATGCTATAGTAAATGATAGCAAAATTTATGAATGCGGGAGAAAGATTATTAAGAACAATATCGATATACTCAAAGTTCATTTTACCTTTGCCTCTGCTAGTAAGAATGGTAGCTTCAGGTTCTTGAACCTGGCAATATACTCCTCAATGGTAGCAAAATCCACCATCTTGAGGTCAGGGAGCTGTGTTTCAAATCTATTGACTTGAGTGGTGTTCACTACGCCAAATAAGTTGTGGAAGGAATCCCTAGTCTGTTTTGCATTCTTGTTTTCGTTGGTGTGATGAACAATGTCTGATTCCACATACAAAGTGATTAACCCAAGGGTTTCATCCTTCTTCAAACATATAAGATAATAGTTGTCATCATCTGCAGCCAAAAGTGGTTTCTCCAAATACATCCGTAAACTTTTGTTCCAAAGAAGGGCTGTCATTTTATCATCCCACAAGTGGTAGTGAGCCCCGTTAAGACGGGTAAAAAGCCATTTCTCATCCATGGATGACACAGTACCAGTGCAGATCTGCTGTAACTTTTGGCTGAGACAAGGAAAAAAGGAGTGCACTGCCCTTAAGAGGGCATAGAACTGCGGCAACTTCCCTTTGGGGGACTGTTATATGCCCTTACGGCCAGCACACTCCTTTTTTTCCTTGTTTCAGCCAAAAAAAGTGCTTAAGAACAAAACTGATATACCAAAAAAAGGCATTTTTCGTAAAAAAACATATGCCACATTATTAGATTAATTACAATTCCAAGAAAAAAGCAATGAGCACTAAGAAACATACAAACAGCATTTCGAAATGAAATTCTGACACCAACTCCCTAAGTGAATTGTGTGAGCTGACGGAGGGTGGCCTGAAGAATAGGAAAAAGGATGTGGTGATTACTGTCAAAAACTTAAAAAGTATTTTTATTACGATCTAAAGCAATCTCCCTCCTAAAAGTGAGGATATTATGAGAATGAGAGGGTCATTATCATAATAATCAAGCTCATTACAAATCACAATACAAAGAACACCGTTAATATTGGATCAAGAACTCCCACAATGGTGTTGCAACGTAAGAATGCCATCACTGAAATGAATGGGGAAACCAGCAATTATCGTAAGTACTGCTAAAAGTATCTTTTCAAAATGAGAGGAAGTAGTGGATCAAAATTTTTGAAGCCTTAATAATGGAAATCTCACATTTCCTTGTATCTACATTTTGGTTCAAAGATTTGTTCAAGCATTATCTAGTCTAGGTTCCTGGGCTTCCTAGAGGCTCTCAAGCTAGGGGAAGAGTAGGGCCTCCTAGGGATCATCAATTTCGAAGCTTTGGGGCTTGAAATAAACCATTTGCCTTATTGAATTTTTCATTTGGCTTTGCTTTCTTTGTGTTGGAGTTCTTACATGTTGCTCGGATAGTATTCTCCTCAGTGTGACATAGCAATGATGAGGATCAGTACAACAGTGACACACTTCAACAGTTTCTCTTGGACTCTCTGCAGCAGTCCTGGCAGAGAGATGGGACATCACTAGTTTGGAGCGTGAGGGAAGCACAGTTACGTAGGAGAGTAAAGGGCACATGCATGATGGACCTGAGCCATTATCATGCATGCGCCCATCTTAATATATTTCTGATTTTGCCACTTTCAGTTAATTCCAATTAGCATGTTGTTCAAATTTCGCAATTTCAATTTAGCTTCTGTTAGTCTTTAATTCAATTTTGCGAATGCATGCACGTTCTATTCTTAGACAAAGGATAGATCCCTAGGCTACCTAAGGCGCTTTTGCATGGGAGTTATCTATTGCTGGATAAGGGCACGTTTCTCTAAGAGGCACCAGTAAATTTTATTGATGTAGTTGATCTCCAGAATGAGGCACACTTCTCTTGCACTCTTATCCATGTAGAGAGGGTGCACTAGGTGTTCAAACTAGGGTTAGGGTTTGAAACAATCAAACCAAGTGCTTGTTGCATGTGTTTAGATACATTGTATCTTTCCTCTTCTTCCTATTCTATAAAGGAGATGGAGGGTGCACTACTGTTTTGGTTAGTGACTTTTTGGTTTTAAGCTATTGCAGTGTATTTTCTTCTTTTTGTATTCAACAGAAGATAGATGTGATTGAGAGTTTAGATCTATGTATTTGTTGTTTGAATTTTCAGTTGTATGAATTTGTAGGTTAGTGTACTTAGATCCATTGTTTTAATAGAAGCTTTCAAGTATTAGAGAAATTTGAGATCAAAAATGGGCCTCAAAACAAAAAATATACTATCAACATCAACTTTAAAAGAACTAATAGGATTCAAGATAATGATATCAACTATAAGGGTAATTAGTTTTGGAGGGAAAGGAAAAAAAAAACTACCATTTTTATCATATTTTTGACTTATCTCCTTATAGCTTTACTCAAATTTCAAATGTAGGCACTCATTGGATGCAAAATTAAAATCCGCATCCAACAAGTACCCACTTTGCATACTTTTGATGGACCCACAGTGCGATAAACTGAAAAGAAACACATGTTTTCATGTATTTCCAGTTTATCTCACTGTGGATCCATAGGGACACTATTAAAACTGCTGTTAACGCTGACTGTTTCAGAAATAGCCCAAAATAACTGCTTATTATAGTGGCCATCTTCAACTGCTTATTATAGTGCCATCTTCAAACTGTCTTAAGGGCAAGTCATGAGCTGCGTTAGACATAGGACGGAATATTCTAAGAAGTTAATGAAGCATTACTTTAGTATCATGCCTAGATGAGATAAAAGGGCCTGAGCTAGATTTGAAATTGCCTATACATAGAGGTTCTCACTTTTGGATGTAAGCCTTCTGCACATGGATGTGTTTATAAATGATTTATTTGTATTTCTGTATTATTCATGGATGCTATGGACATGCTGTTATTCCTTTAATATGAGATGTTACATGTGAATTACTTGCCTTCATGGTTATTTACTGGAATATGTGAATGTCAAGGTTGGTTATGTGCGTGCTCCACGGCTGTTCTCTGTCCTGAAAATGGATGGTTGTAAGCACTCCTTTAAGTAGACAACAGGCTGCCCATTTTGTGAAATTGTGTCATTATTAATGAAAATGATAATCTTTAATTACCAAAAAAATATTTCAAGCTGAACTTTTGCTTTCATTTTCAGGCATGGCCCCAAGGTGTAACTCTAGGGTTGAAGTAGGATAGCTGTATGGGGGCTGCGAGAGTTCAAATCTCCAGATATCGATTGTTGCTTAACCGGTGACTTTGTAAGGACAATAAAAACAGCAAATTGAAAGAAAAAAAATAACAAAAGCATAAAAAATCAGGACCTTATGAGGCTTCACGATAAATTAAGCAGGGCCCAAACCAAACTAAGCTAGCTTGCATCTTAGAATCCCCACCCAAATAAACCAGATGTGCATATTAGAAAATCCCTTCACAAATACTTCTTCGCACGAGTCAAAAACCTTAAACCCTCAACCCAAAACCGCATTACCAGCATTTGGGCAATATGTTTCTATGGGTTGTAAATAATCCATTTGCATAGTGTCAGAGACTCAGCAGTTTCAGCACGAAAGCGGTGCTCGGAATCTCACGGTGGAGAAAAAGAGACTATGGGTATTAATTAGTTTGTGAAATGAGAGGGGGTTTTCACGGATTTTATTTTTTAAATGTGGGGAAAGCACAATATAAAAGTTATAACCAGTTGATTAAATACATCCCGGGTGATCTATCATCGGTTCTCTTCTGCCGTGGTGCGAAAGTAAAACTCTAAGAGGCAATTAAATCAATCTCGGCAGTGATAATTAAGGTGAGGCTGCAGAAAACCGCGGAGTATGCTGGAAAATTTTAAATGGGAAATGGAAATACGTACAACAATGGACTCGGCTTCGAACGAAGCTTTCAGAGGCCCGGGTTAACCAGCACTGGACTTTTCATCACGATCACCAATAGGAATGTGCAAAACATCGACCTCAGCCTTCTTGGATGAAGAATCAGTATCGCTTTATATTTTTATTGGCATTGTTGTTTATTGTCAGTTCAGTGTGCGCTGATTATGCAAGCGTTCGGCAGTTCTCGGTTGCAATTAAAACTATGGGGAAATTATTTTATTTGTACCCATTGTTTAACATTAGAAACTGAATAATAATGATTTTTTTTAAGGTGTTGTTTAATTTCCAAAACGGTACTTAGTAAAAAAAAAAGTGTTGGATAAATGTTCTATTTTTTGAGTTTTTTTTGGGGTGATGTAATGGTTGGGGTTTTTCATCATGCTGAATCTATTTATGCATTCAGAAATGCAATTTAAACAATAGAAAATATTCATTTTATCCAAATTTACAACGCCCACAAAAAAACTCAAAAGGTAGAACGTTTAGCCAAGCTTTTTTTTTTTCTAAGTACAGCTTGAGTGGACCTAATGGTTAAGAATATGTGTTTCCTCTTAAGAGGTCACAAGTTCAAATCCAGAGGGGGGTAGGGTATGTATACCTTCCTTGGACAAAGGGGGGTCCCACTTTAAAAATAGAGTATTATTATTATTATTATTATTATCAAATATAGAGAAGTCTAAATGTTATATAATTTGGATTTTTTAGAGTAATCATTTCAAATTGGATGATATAATTTTTGGTAAAATTGTAATTTTTTTATTGTTAAAATTGCATTTTTTTAATGTATAAATGGATTCAACTTCCTCAAAAAATCCTTCTAAATTTTTAGCTGGATTTTGGGCAAAAATGATGAGAAAAATATGGCCAGAAAAACTTCAAATCATATGATGTTTAGACTACGCTTATCAAATACTATTTGCCTCTCATATAGTAAACCTTCCACCTACACCTCCAACTTCTTTAACTAATGAATAAAACACTCTACGTCAACTGGGTTGTGATCTAGTTTGTGGGAATTTACCAAAACCTAGACCGGGTTTGATCAAGTTTGATTTTCAAAGCATCTCTATATGAGTTCAACATTGACCAAAAATTGGAAATCCCTTGATGAAAAAGTGATAATTCTCTCACATTTTTCTTCGATTGAGTTGAGAGATTCAATCCATTATCCAATCGAAAGGATGAATCTGCACAACACAATCGAGCCAAAGGCAACCATGACAATGCCTAGCCAAATTCAGGAGCAGGGATCTTTGTCTTGGTCTCAATCTCAATCTCAACAGAGTAAATACATTGACACCTTCTATGCATCGTTGGATGTTCAATCCCCACTTCAAAGCCTACAATCAGTTGCAAGCTAGTGCCATGGCATTCAGTGAGAAGCTCCCAATTCCCAATATCATTACCCTCGATGGCCAATTGATGAAAAAAAAAAAGTTGTGCTAGAAGCTTCTCTAGGATTTAGATTAAATGTCAGAGAAGTCGAAATGGGAACGAGAAGGCCTATGATATTGCAAATGGTAGATGATCCATTAGCTTTGGGACACTGCTATCAATTTGAGGTATGCTTTCAGTGGGCGGGTTAGGCATGTTACCCCCTGACATGCAAGGGTAACTAGAGGATATTTTTTCAATTGTGATTCTAATCACAATTCAATGAGCCAAAAGTGTGACCATTGTTGTATTCATGTATTGTACTAGGCCATCATGCTTAGATGATCTTTGTAAAGTGTTTGACCTAGGTGGTGTCTCAAGAGCCTTTGTGGTCGGCCATGGCCCATCCTTCTAGTACCCATTTTCAAGATAGTTCTTGCTCTTATTGCCTCATCCGACTACCCCTTGGTGGCATTAAGATGGCACCATGTTGGTTATTTATTGTCTGGGTAGGTATGCAAGGGTCTTGAGATGGATCTATTAGGACACATTATCTAGGGGAACCTCTAGTTTCACTCACTCCTTTCTATGCAAAAGTGTTGTAAAGGTTGTCACACCTATAGAATAGCTCAGTACCCAAAAGGTTGTCATGCAAAAGTGTTGCTCATGTTGTAAAGGTTTCAAACTTCAATCCCCCAGTACCCAATAGCCCGGTGGGGGGAATTAAATATTATTATTTAATGGATATCGATTTGGGTGAAACACTTACCACACACACCTTGACCTTTCCATCTCCTAGTGTGTAGTACTATGGTGGGTGAATTAAATATTAATATTTATTGTATATCGTCCCCGAGACTAACACGTAAGACACTTGCATTACCCTCTCCATCTCCGGTATTCGACAACCAGGTGGGGTTTTTTTGTTTTTTTTTTTAAACTAGAGGATTTTATTCATTAAAAAGGTGTAGTTGAAGCCACTTGATGCAAAAAGGAAATCTCAGTTTCATTCATGTCTAGTTCTTCTCAAACAACATCCCTCCATAAGAACTGTCTACATCTAGTACTTAGCAAATTTCTACTATGACTTATAAATTGATAAGTGTATATTCGGTAGTAAATACCGTTAATACATATACTTAAACAAAACATTGACCAAAAATAAGCATCTGAGTGCAACTAAATTCCATGTCCATGTTGCATACCGTCCTAACCCAGAGGTTCCTGATAATTCGAGGAAGCCACAGGGATGTTGAGATCTGGGATTTGTGTTGCGACCATCACTACTGCTACACCCACATGTCTAGTTGAAGGAGAATACCCACTAGACTCCTCCCTCTGTGCTTATTTTTTAGGGACCTAACCTCCCTAACCCCTCACGTAGGCAGAGTAATATATTTCCATGTAATAAAGGCCGACATTAGTTAATAAGTGTTAGAATATAATGGATGTGCTCATTTTACCATTGACAATATCACTATTGTCACCCAACCATAGGCCGAAGCCACCCTCCGAGCACCTTAACCTTGACAGAGAATCACTCCAGAAGCAAACCTTAGGCTAGATAGCCAAACAAAGGGTAGCGCATCTTTCCCCAAGGATAGCGCACCAACAACAGTTGATCAGATAGTCCAAGCCAAACATGATTTGCTAGCTACAGCAGATGCAATGGAAGCTCTCCTCCAAACCCGCGCACAAAACTGGGCATTGCAGTGCGCACAAGTGTTGCTCTGCAATTCTGAGACTGCCTGTCAGAATGAAGACTGGCCTCCTATATTTATAGTAATTCTGGCTAACTGCCTAGGCCGACTTCTCATTCTGGGTATCTGTCTGTTTAGTATATTTTATTTCTTCTGGCCGACTTCTTCTCTTGGAGGCTAATAACCTAATACAAGTTATCTTCTTGAGCCGACATGTCTTCTAGGGTTATTAGCCAACTCATTAGGGTTTCTTCTTGCTTCTCGTAATATTCTATTCTCATCGGGTTTACAAGTGGAGGTAAATACCTCCCACAGCTACCATAATATTAACAATAAGGCCTATTTAATAAACTGGAACAAGTCAATGTAAGAAGACCTAATAGAAGCTTTTGCTTCTAGAAGGATCTTCCTTTAGAATGATCTTTCAAAGATAGAATTAGTATAAATAAGAATAGGAGACATGAGAAGTTTTGTCTTGAGAATTATTGTAATAGAGCATTGCTCTGTTGGAGGTGGCCCCCTTGAAGAGGCAAGTGAACATTGTTTCCTATCAATAAAGGTATTATTTTGGTGTTGTGGTTTCATATATTGTGTTGTTTTGTTATTATTCTCTGTGGTATTTCTATTTTTGGCTATTATAATAGATATGGTACCTTACATAATTGCCACTTCATTGCTTCATTTTGGCTCCTCAATGCATCAAACTCATCATGCAATTGCCCTATTAATGTCCGATGCTAAACCAAAGTGCCCAATGCAAATGACATGGTTGAGCTGAGGGAGAAAATTCAAATGGATAGACGTTGTCGGACTTCTATTTCGACTAGGTTCAGTTCTGGTTGTTGTGCGTTATCTTTGTCCTCCATCCAGAAATGAAGATAAGCCTAAGTATGCCACCCCACACACGTCAAACCTCTCCCTGTTGTTGAGTGCACCACTTCCTGGCAATTGACTACCACTGAAATGAAGGTAAGCCAACACACTGATGCCAACCCATAATCGAGTCTCGACCCACCAAACCGAATAGGAGAACTACAAACCCAGGCGTCGACCTTCTCTTCTTTCAATAGAAAACAACAGAAAATTGATACCCAACAATTCCAATGCATCCTTAATTAAACATTCCATCCATCAATAATGATAGAACACAATGGATTGTACCTTAAATGCCTCTATAATATTGTTTTCCACGAATCTCATCACCAACCTCATGCATGAGCTGATCGCGCCTTTCATACTGGAAAACCTCCTATGTACTTTCACTGCAATCCCAATTCTACAAATAATGGCTTCAATTTCTTCCTTTTGAAGATCCATTGAACCATTAATGAATTCTTACCCACCCGGTACCTCCACTCTCGAGTTTTAGATCTCACCACGTGCTAGCATAATGTTCCATAGATGTATTTTGCAACTCTATCTTGCCCTCGAGACCTAGATGGGACAGGGTCTAAACTCCTCCATGCTTCCTCCACGTGGAGGTAAATACACCACGTGGAGACCCTCCACATCGAGATGCATGTGGTCATGGGGGCTCTCCATGCGCTCCTGAAAATTAACTCCCATGATCCCTTGTGCTTTACCAATGGCTCGATTGGCTATTTCATTGGCTTCCACATTATTATGCCTCATGACATGGTAAAATTGAGCTTGGAAATTTTGCAAAGAAAGCCTGATAAAATCGATCAGCACTTTTGATTTCATATCCTTAGGAGAAGAACCATAAACAAAAAATCTAATGGTGTTTTTGGAATCCCCAACTATAATCAATCTTTCGATTTGCCTTTGATTCGCCAATTGAATTCCTTGAAAGAGGGTGTAAGCTTCGGCCTTATTATTAGTATCAATCCATATGTTCCAATAGAAGTCAACTTCCCTATTTCTCTCAGGTCCATACAACCCCCCCCCCCCCCTGTAACGTCCCCCAACCCAACCGAGGGACATTACAGTGCAGAATAAACATAAAAACGAAATTTTTGCTAACTAAATTGATTCTTTTAATGTTAGTCGATTCCCTGTAGCTTACAACTACGAAATTAAAACAGATTTAGTTGTTGCCCATAACCATAAAATAGATGCATCTAAAGCATACCAAATTAACATGAATGCAGCTTAATCATTCACACAACAGCATAGAAATCATTCTCAAATACACAGAGTTCATGCACGACAATAACACATGTAAATAACGTGACAACAAGATAAAACACTTATATTTAAACAAGAATTGTGCAACCAACTGCTTGGGACAAACATTCCACCTGACCATAGACTGATTGTTCCAAATATCAACAGCCAGTCACCCCCAAGCTAAGGCTAGCAATCCACAAAAGAGGGTGGTATCTCACAGTCCACTCGTAGCTCATAAAACTCTCAACCCAACTGATATTCTCCTACAACTATCTCGATTTTCCACCAGCTCTCTTCCTCTTTACCTGTCCAACCCAAGGAATGTACCCCTTCACTGATCTTAGCCCCTCGGGCGTCCCATTCATTTATCAAGGTCTCTCTGGCACATGCAGCTAGGAATCTCTCAGTTGGGAACTCAAGGGAAATTGTTGCTAGGAAAACTATCTGCAAACCAATAGCAAACACTTGTTGTTTTAGTGAAACTCACACAGGAGTTCACTCTTCAGGCTTGACAACCTGGCTCTTCAATTTTCCAGCTCCAATTTGCTCCAATTATGCTCCAACATGCTCTATAATTCTCCATCCATGGTTGCATCAGCTTCATGCTATGTTTCTTGCTCTCTCCTTGCTTCCCATGCACAAACTTGACTAACCAAAAACTACTGCTCCAACCCATACGAATTTCCTCTATTTGGTTTTCCTTTATTGACTCACACTCTTCCCCAAGCTGATTATAATCAACCCCCATGTGCCCAATAACTTTGAGATGTGACCACTAACACCCACCCTCTTACATGTATTCAATGATTGGCTTTGGGAACACTCAAACAAAAATTGGAAGGTTCATATACAATTAGCAAATTTAGGAAAATGGGTTAAATTAATATACATGGGTATCTCCCCCTTGGACCCCTCTTGGTCATTATCTTAGACACTACCCCCTCTTGTGGACTAATTCATCCCTCATCTCTTGTCCATGTCCCCTTAGCAGCTGACACCGCATTTTATTTATTAAAACAATGAAATATAATTCACATATTACATCGCTTTGGTAGTAGCCACACATTATATCTACATATTTTTTAATTAAACTAGGGATTATAGTGGGGATGTTAGAGCCCCCCCCCCCCCACTCCCCAACAACTGCCTCCCTTAGATTTCCTTTAGAAGCACCATTGAAACAAAGGATGTGAATTTGTTGGGAAGAGAGCCAAGATTTAAAATTCAAGGTAGAAGAATAAAACTGGCAGCAAGATCTATGAGGATTTTGGGAATGATTGAGCATAGATAAATTTAATCTCTTCATCAAAAGCTCTTCTTTTGCCTCCAATGCTGGCAAATCCTTCTACTTGATTCTTTTAGAATTGATAAATTCAACCAGTTGAGATAGAGAACGAGAGGCCACTGAGAAGGGGGAAGATCTCTTATTTTTAAAAATACTTCTATTTCTGGCTAGCCAAATTTGCCAACTAACATATTTAGGAGCGACCTTCCAAACTCTTTTGAACATTGTTTTTCCCTGGAAGGAACCCTGATAGAAATTTTTCCATTTTCCCAACATGGGTTTATAGTGGGAAGGCCAACTGATCCTTGGGAGAAATTCTTGATATACACTAGCCAAACCTGTCTGGAAAAAGTGCAGTCGAGAAATACATGTTGAGTTGTCTCGAAGTTATTTGTACATAACACGCAACGAAATGGGCCTTAAAATCCTCTTTTGAGCAAATTATCTCCAGTAAGGGTCTTCCCATGAGTGAGGATCCAACAAAACATATTTATTTTTGGGATCTCGTCCATGCTCCAGATATTACCCCACCAAGATGATTTAGAAAAAAGACTATTATGAAGAAGTAATTCCCGGTAACCTTCCTTTACAAAATATTCCTTTACTCCCCATCCCCGACTGTCCTGAACTTGAAGATGAACTGGAGCTGCCCCTTTGAGAGCCTGAAAGAAAGTGCGAACCTGGCCAGAGAGGGGAGGAGGACAATCCTCAATGGACCAACCAGACCAAGCCCCATTTGAGCTCCAAACTGAAATATCGAACAGATTTTGCTTTTGATGCTCCATCATCCAGTGCTTTAGAGCATCGAAGGAAGGATCCAAGCCTAAAGGAGGAGACCCAAGGATCAAATCCTTCCAAATATCAATCAATCTTCCATTGTCAGGGATCGAGAAAAAGGATTTTTGCAAAAGAGGAAGAGAGTCACTGAGCAACTTCCATATGGGGGAACTAGGCTACCTAGATGGAGAAACATCCAAACATCTTTTCCTCTCACCCAAGAAATACTTTTTCAACAAAGCATATTTCCACCATTACTTTTTCCCTATTACCAGTCACCATAAAAGCTTGGATCCCAGAGCTAAATTTACCATTTTCGGGTCTCTCACTGCCAATCCACCATGATCTTTAGGAGATTTGACCAACTGCCAGTTCACCAGATGAAAGTTTTTTAAGTTAGCTTTCCCTCCTTGCCAAAGAAATTTTTGTATGTATTGTGTCAAGGCCTTCTTGATTCCCATGGGGGCTAACAAAGAGGAAAATCGAAAAATAGGCAGCGAAGATAAGACCGATTTAATAAGAACCAATCTACCTGTTGGGTTCAACCAAGACACAACCCACATTTCAAACTTTTCTTTGATTTTTTGTAGAAGGACATGCTAGGATTCCCCTGGGAGATATTTTAAGCAAATAGGTATGCCTAAATATTTGAAATATTTCCAATCATCTGATAAAGGGAAAGACAAGAGTTGATTGATGCCCTAGATAGTGTGTGTTGCTACATTCCAATCATAAATCATGATTTTGTTCTTATTGATTATGCTACCAGAAGCTTGAGTAAATTGGTCTAGTACCAGTATGAATCTTCTTGCCATAGTTCTAGATGCACCTCCCATTAATAATGTATCAACAACAAATTGAGAATGATTTATTCTTTTGACCCCCCTTGCTATGCTCAAACCTAGGTTTGATCCTGAACTTCGTTCCCTTTCCAGTCTTCCATTTAAAGCTTCTGCCATGAGAACATAAAGCATAGGAGAGAGAGGGAAACCCTACCTTAGACCCCTGGAGGATTTGAAGAAAGGGGTCGGCCTACCATTAATTAATGAAGTTATCCAGGGGTTATAAATATAAGCCCCAATCCAAGAGATGAAGGACTAGTTAAATCCAAATTTCTTAAGCATCGATTTTAAGAAGCTATGTTTAACTCTATCAAAATCATTTGCCATATCTATCTTAATCACTGTACATTGTTCTCATCGGCTGCAGCTCGAATGGATTGCCTCTTAGACTAGTATGATATTATCCTGGATCAAGCATCCAACCACAAAGCTCCTTGATTGGAAAGAATCAATGAGTTTAGGAATGGCTTCAAACTGTTAGCAATTGGACGAAACCTATAAAATGAGGAGGCATTTTTCTCTTTTGGAAGCAGGGCCAAAAAGGAGGAGTTTGTGGCACCCCCTAACTCATAAGATTTCTACACATATTGAAGCATCTTGATAAAATCAAACTTGATAATGGACCAACATCTTTTGTAGAAGTGAATGGTAAACCCATCCAGCCCCGGAGCTTTATCTGGATTAAATTGGTTGATGGTTGCTATAATTTCCTCTTCTGTAATCAACTTATTTAATTCTTGATTATCCCCTTCCAATATTTTCTTAGGAATATGAGAGATAAATTTCTCACTCAACTCTTCATTTAGTTCCCCAGCTTCGGTGTACATATTCCCATAAAACCTAGATACCAACTATTTGATCTCCTCAAAGTCTGACACTATTTCGCCCGATTGGGTTTTTATTTCCCCCACCTTGCTACGCCATTGGCGAACTTTAGCTTGCTTGTGGAAGAATGATGTATTTTTATCCCCTGCCTGCAACCATAAGCTTCTCGATTTCAATCTCCAAAGAAACTCCTCATCTGTTAGTGCCTTGATATAGTTATGATAGGATTCGTGTTCCTCCCTTAATACTTTTGGGTGCACTTCCTTTGTTTCTATTTGGCCTTGTACTTCTTCCAACCTTCCTTTCATGTCTATAACAAGCAGGTGTTGTGGAAGAGAACGATTCTTTTCCCAAGCTTTTATTGTTTATTTAGTTAACTTTAGCTTATGTTCCCAAATGTGAACTAGGGAGCCCGAAATCCACTGGCACCAGGTACTAGAGACCAAGGGAAAGAACTCATGCTCATTCATCCACGAAGGATTAAAATGAAAGGGAATAGGACCCAAGTTTACTTCTTTTTTAAAACATAAGGAAACAGGATGATGGTCAAAACTGGCCCATGGAATGATTGAAGAGGAGAAGGTCTCAGGAAGAGTTAAAAAGGAACTACTGATAAGGAAGATATCCAATCTGAAAACAATATGACCTGGACCAACTCTCCTATTATTCGAGGTAAATAATCCTTTACAATGAGGAACATCAATCAGATCCAAAGCATATATCAAATCTTCCATCTTCTCCTGCTAAGGATCATGAACAATGGATCCCCCTCTTTTTTATTTTAAATGCATAGTAGTATTGAAATCCCCAACTATAATACAATTATGAGTGTGTCCTGAGTTTACCAAACCCAGTAGCATATCCCAACATTCCATATTTTCCCAATAATTATTTGGTACATACACATTAACAATGAGATAGGTCATACATGTGGAGCGATGTGTCAGCTTAGCCAACAAACAATGTGCTTCCATTATACTTTCTTCCAATTGAAATGTTTTTGAGTTCCATAGGGTACAAATTCCTCATGAAGCCCCTCTCGCACTTATTACCAAACCATGACTTCTTTTCCAAATGTGATGCATATCTTGAAGAGCTTCTTTCTCCCATAATTTTGTCTCCCGAATCAGAAGAATTGAGGGCTTTTCTATGTGGATTAACTTCCCCATTGCTTCTTTCTTTTCCTTGTTGCCTAACCCTTTGCAATTCTAGGAGATAAGTTTCATTACTTACCAGAGGATTTGGAAGCCCCCCCATTAGAGGGTTGAGAGTGTGAAGTCCCCTTTGCAGGTGGAGCTTGAGATTTTGTCGATTTCCCATCCTTCTTGGAAATCCCTTCTAAGGTGGTTTGAATACCCAAATCCTTATCTCGATCTGCCTCCTTTTCCCTTTTATTTCGATTGGATTTTCTACCTACTTTTTTGGTTGTGATGGATTGAGAAACCCCAGAGTCTGAATCTTCTTGAATTCCTTCCTCGAGAATTTCTGGAATCCCAAGGTTATAACGAGTGGAGATTTTCCTTGGGGTTGGATCCCCGCTTGCTAGGTGGAAATCTTCCTGCTTGGTTCCTATATTTTCTACATGCTTTGTGTTCTTCCTTCCATTTTCTTCATTTTCCACTCATGTTGCAGTTACCTCTTCCACATTTTCCTCCATATTTTCTAACGTTGCGTACTGGTTTTGGTTAGATTCCTCTTTCGAAGAATCTTCTAATTTCGAGTTGGTGTTACGGGGATATGGAGGGGACGAGTTACCCCTTTGAACTGGGGCAGTTTGTTGAATCACAACCTTTCCCTCAACCTTTTTCTATTTTGTTTGTTGCCATTCCTCCTGTGCCCTTTCTTCAAGTTGATCTGCTTTATTTTGCGGACAATTCTTTGCAAAATGACCATACTCGTGACAAGCTTTACTTTTAAACGACAATTGTTCATAATCCATCTGCTGAAGATAGGTCCAATTATCGAGGGTTAGTTGAATAGCTTGAGGCAACCCTTTTTCCAAATCTACTTCAACACACAATCTTGCACATGCTTGGAGACCGTCTTGTGGTTCGGCTCGATTAATGTATTTACCTAGTGCATTGCCTATATTACGTAGGGTTTCATCATTCCAATAGTGTAGTGGGAGAAACGAGAGGCAAAACCAGACTGGGACTACAAAGGGAATATCATTCTCATGACTAAAGTCTAGAGTCCATTTATTTAAGTACATACCCCTTGTCCCCATGAAATAAGGCCCATTATGAAAGATGAGATCTCGATCTGCTTTGCTTTCAAATAAAAAGACGAAAAAAACCCTTACCACAAAACACAGAAGACAATTGGCCTTGGATCTTTTTCTTCTAGTGCAGTTCCAACCATTGATTCATGGCCCTTGAGGAGGGCCAAAGACCCATGCACTTCCCCACTAACCCCTTCTCCGCTATCTGCGGAGCAAAAGCCCGAGATGTGGAAGAGTGCACTAGTACCTTAGGAATGTCATCGATTTTCTTGACAAAGTAAGGTGACTCAAGCTTCACAATCTTCGTATAAGAGGTGATTAGTGCTTGAAATGCGGCAATATTAGGAGGCATAGGCAGTGGAGGGGGGGCTCCTCCCCCCGAACCCGAAGCCATACCTTAGAGAATGTACAAAACACTTGTTGAAATGCAACCTCAGAAACCCTAGCCGCAAACTAGAGTGCCTTTAACAAAAAAACAACAACACCATTTGAATTTTGTTATAGCCAGGTGGGGTTTTTAATATTAATAATATTTTGTATTATATTATACTGGCCATGTCGACCCCCAGGGTCCATCACTATCATGCTTGCCTTCTAATATCAATCCCAATATTAATAATATTTTGTATTATATTATACCGGCCATGTCGGCCCCCAGGGTCCATCACTATCATGCTTGCCTTCTAATATCAATCCCCAGGTGCCCGATGGGTTTAATAATCTTGCAATATTAAGGGGAAAAGGAAAATAATACCAAGTTTTTGAAAAATAATTAACAAATAATATTCCCATAGAAGATTTCTCCGAGGTTATAGATTTAATCTCTGTATAGTCTCAATTCTCATATGTCTGGTTAATTTTTTTTTTTGCAAAAAAATATTTTCCCATAAAAGGAAAAATCTGAACTTCTCCAATCATGTGCACATGATAAAAATTTCAAGATTTAAGCTATTTAGACTCATTAAGGAAATAAATGGTAATTATGAGCAATTACCAGGAGTTACTAGTCTCCCTTCATCATGCATATTTTGCTTAATAAACCTTATTAAAAAATATATACATATATTTATTCATTTAAATTTCTTTCCACGAAAAATAAATTCTCTTGGAAGTAAAACCTTCCACAATAAAAGTTTTGTTTTTACCATAACTTACTGCCCACCTATTTTCAAGCAAATATTTACTATTATTTAGGGAAGAGCCATTATCTCAAGTTTTTACCTTTGGACGTGGTTTTACTCCGTAAATCCAGGTAAGAACTACATTCTACTTAATAAGACATAAATTAAATACAAAAATACATATTCCTAATTTCATTTGATTGGCATATTCCTCATGTTAAATTAGTGTATCCTCTCAACTAAATAGCCTAAGATTATGAAGCCAATGTATGGTTAATCTTTCATTTAATAGAGATTATATATTCTTAACTTTAGATGTTCTGTGAAGACTTTGACAATTTAGTCTTCTCCACTAACCCATGAATTATGTAAATGAGTTGCAATTGCCCAACTAGCACTCTGTTCTTACTCAAAGTCACAGATAATTTCTTTTAGCAACTATTTTAAAACAGAGACACTCAGAGGGAAAACAACAGAATATATATTACATAGTTTTCTTCATATTTTACAATCAACTAGGCACATGAAGCAACAAATTTTACTACTTGAGCAGAATATCAATTCTTCATACAACTAAAACATAAATTCTATAGTATTAAGAAACTTATCATGGCATATGCAAATTACTGAAATACTTATCTGAGAATTAAAAGTAGATTGGCAATTGTTGATGAGTGAGCATTTTTCCCCCTGACCATAGGCACAACTATCTTTTGTCTATCCTTCCAGCTGACCACCCCCTAGCAAGAAGATGATGCCTTAAGAGAAATTCTTACTCATTAACAGACATGAAAATATGAAGACCACTCTCCTTCACCAACACAATTTAGCAAGATAAATCTCATATTCCACCAAGCAAGGGGGCATGTTCTTGACTGAGGGAGTCACAACTAAATACCCAAAATTCATAGCCCCATATCAGCTTGGTTTAGAGAAGGTATTTTTTATTTTCTTACCTTAAACACAGAGAACTTGACTTCCCTATGTTTTCTAAGAACTAGAGGAGTCTAATACACTCTTCTCCCCTCAGATTTGGTCCCCAGACCCAATGGTGCGTGTCCTCTCTCCTCTGTCCGTGATTTTCCTCTTTTTTTTTTTGCCTTATGCAACAAGATTTCATGGTCAAATCCCCCAAATTCACGGGTCAGATCAAAAACTTGCAAATGGGTACTTTACCCATTCTCTCGTTGATTTTTGAGGAGGACCACTCAACCACCAGCTTGAGTGGTAAATAAATGTTCTGGGATAGAGGACAGTTCTGGGTTTGAAAATTTTAAATCCACCAAGGTACTTCCTAGCAGGGGTCATATCAACCAGTAAGGGTTCTCCCTCACCATTCCCTCTCATGGCATCATTTTCCGTGTAAGTGCTCCACCCATCAACGATTTTCTTTTAATTATCATCAAAATGCATTTCACCATTTTAATTGTTCATTAAGATCCAAAACGTTAAACATACTAGCCATGACTCATGGAAATATTTAGACATATATTTACATACTGGGGGAAATGAGGTGTTACATTCCCTTCCCCCTTAAAGGAACAACATCCTCGGTGTTCTACCTGCCAACGTAAATACTATTTATAGCAGTGAACAAAAATGAGTATGCCTTTCTCATGGAATTCTCTAACTCCCATGTGGCTTCATTAGCTCCAAAATGTTTCCAACACACCTTGATCTGTGTGATGGCTCAGTTCTGAAGGAGGGTCTCTTTCCTATCTATTATGTATCAAGGCTTAGGTTGGAAATATCCCTCGGGTTCCACCTGAATCACAGACCAATCAATTACATGATTAGCATCATGACCATATTTCTTATTATCCTTATTTGGATAATCAATCTTCATAATAAGTGCATGGGTTAGAAGAGACTTTAACTACTGAAAACTAGCTGCACATTCAACTATCCAAACAAATTTCACTCCATTTTTCTGAAGTGAATTGATTGGGTGACCAATCTTTGAGAACCCTTATATGAATCTCTTGTAATACCCAATCAAGCCCATGAATGACCTCACTTATGTTGCATCTTTTGGTGCAGGCCAATTCATGATGTCCTTAATATTTTTAGGGTCCACCGCTACTCCTTCCTTTGAAATAACATGGCCCAAGTAATGGACCTGTTTCTAAAAGAAATCACATTCATTAAATTTGGCATACAATTTATGTTCCCTTAACACTTGCAGTACTAATTTGAGGTGTTCCTCATGCTCTTCCTTATTCTTGGAATAAATCAAGATGTCATGAATGAACACTAACACAAATTTGACACTATTCATTAGGCACATAAAGGTGGTTGGTGCATTTGTAAGTCCAAATGGAACCACCAAGAACTCATAGTGCCCATACCTTGTTCTGAAGGCAATCTTGTAGATGTCCTCATCTTTAATTCTTACTTGATGGTACCTGAACCTCAAGTCTATTTTTGAAAATACTATAGCTCCTCTCAGCTGATCATCATCAATCCTTGGTAGCAGGTACTTATTCTTGATAGTCATTTTATTCAATTGTCTATAGTAAATGCACAATATAAGTGTGCCATCCTTCTTCTTAACAAATAAAGTAGGTGTTCCCTAGGGAGACACACTAGGTCGTATGTATCCTTTCTCTAACATTTCTTTCATCTATAGTTTAAGTTCCACCAACTCAGGTATGCTTATTCTATAAGGTGCTCTAGACATTGGTACTGCTCCTGGCATGAGTTCAATTGAGAAATCAATGTCCCTCTTGGGAGGTAAGCCCCATATCTCTTCCAGAAATAAATATTTATACTCCCTTAGCATTAGATGATCTTCAATGCTAGGCTTATTGTCTTTAGCTGATTCTAGCACTCGTATGGCATATAAGGGGCATCCTTTTATGCAACACTTCTTTACCTATAGTGTTGAAATCTGTCTCACATATATAGGTTTTTGCACCCCCTATAAGGTTCTTTTATTTCCTTCCTCATCTTCACACTCTAAGTTCTTATTATAACACTCTAGTTTGGATTTATGAGCATCTAGCCAATCCATGCCAATCAACAAATCATATGACCCCAATAGAAGTATATTTATGATTGCTTGTGTGGGAAACCCATTCATGTGAAATTGGCATGCTTTAATAACTTTAGTTACCTTCCTTTCCGTCCCTATGGCTAGTTGTACCAACCATGACTTCTTATCTTTTTCCTTATGTAAAACACATTCTTCAGCAACTTGAGGAGAAATATAACTTAAATTAGATCCAGGGTCAATTAAAATTGAAATAGTGCGGTTGGCAAGTTTACCTTCTATTTCCACCATTGAATCTTGGTGATCTGCTTGTCGGTTCTCAACTGCTGCATAGATTTGTGGGACACTCCTGGTCACATCATTGATTGTAGTGGCTTCTTGGACATTATATACCCTTCTATTAGTATGTTGTCTATGAGGGAAATCCCTCAACATGTGCTCTTCTCCACACCCCCAACATCTTAGTGGCCCTTTCTTTGGGTCTTCAGTCTTTTCTATTGCTGGACCATACGTCTTATTCTCACTTTGGGTGGGAAAATTCTAGTGTTGTGCACTTTTGGCTGAAAAACTTGACTTGGTATTCTTTCAAGAACTCTTAAATCTTGAAGATTTGAATCCTTTCCTCTTGAGTCCCATCTTGTCCTTTTTCTTCCACACTTTATTGTGTTCCATCTCAAGCTTTGACTGATCATAGCAACACTTTCCTTTTCTTATGGTGTCTTCAAGTGTTTTGGGTTCATCAAATTCAATTCGTTTTTGGAAAGAATATGGCGTCCCACTAAGAAAATGTTGCATCTTCACTTTCTCATCCTTGACGTAAGTTACATACCTCAACAACTCAAGATTTTTGTTCACACAATTTTCCATAGTGAGTTGGGCCAACTTGAGTTCATGAAATTCCCTTGTCTTTTCGTCATAGTACCTCTCAAATAGGTACTTTTTCCTGAAGCATTCCTCAAATTGCTTCCAAGTTAGCTTTATCTCATGAATACTTGTTACATTTTTATGATCCTCCCACCAAATGAAGGCTTTTCCATTCAATTTAAATATGGCTACTCTCGACTTCATGTTATCAGAGTAGTCATGTACCCTAAAGTATTTCTTTAGGCCCAATAACCATGCCTCTGCTTCTTCCCCTTTTTTGTTTTCTACATCAAAAGTAGGTGGCTTGGCCTTCTTGAATTCTTCGAGAATGGAACTCTTTGAATGCTTCTTGCTCTTCCTCTTTCCTTGGGACTCGAAACTGACCTCATCATTGGACAATTCATCAGAGATCTATGCCTTCTGACTAGGGGATTTCATGGATGAATCCCTATTGGTCGCATGTCTTTTGGCACCCTATCATGCCTTCTTCGAGGTACTTTTTCATGTATTGTTGTGTGTTGGGACGTGCTTTTGAATTTCTGGTGGGTTTTATGTCTTCTTGGAATGAGGTCTCTCAATCTCACTAGCTACTGGTCCATGTTGCATTTGTATTTGGATATAGGATAGGATTTACAACATAATTGCATTAAATTCAATTTTCTTTTCTTGTTGTCTGATGAGTTTTTCATTATCAACCTTAAATCTTTGAAGCTCAATCATTAAGATCCTTATAGTTTCTGCTAAGTTTGGAGGAGTTACCACCATCCTCCTATCATCTGAATATTCTTCTATGTTATGGGAAGTCTCTTCCATCCAAGGATAGGTTACCATTTCTCTTACTGTTGTGTCTTCTTATGTGCTGAAACAAACACCATTGTCAGTCGATCATTCAAAATAACATTTTATAAATATCAAACATTTTCCTAGGCAAGGTATTCACTAGCATACACATCCTGTAAACGAAATTTATTCCCTTGCAAACATCACTCAACAATATTTGTTAGCATACAACCAACACTATAATTTTCTGTAGAATTTTAATCCACCAGCCAAAAGCATCAATTCTATCATGCAAAAATTCAAGTAGCCAAGAAGGGTAAAAATCAGTCTTATTCCTTTTAATAATTTATATAAACTCTTTCAAATTAAACTATCTCTTTTATGGTTTATCGTTACCATTGAACTTCTTGAGCCCATACAGACCGAGTGTTGTAACCATGATTTGATACCACTCAGTAACCTACCCACCCCATAGGTTCTCTTAAAGGGGTGGGGTATCAAAAATTTTCCTTTCCTTATTCATCTCGAAGCCTCTTTTCGAGGACATCATCATCTTCTCCTCGCCAAGAGCTTTCCAAATACTATAACCATGTTCAAATATGAGCTTTGGATCAAAATTTATGGCCTCCAAAGGTCTCAGCCCTTATTGCCTAAACCCCCTCATGTCCATGCGACATCCATGTGGATTCAATTGGTGCATACACGGTTGTTGACATGGCTTATGACGCAACACCCACGTGGTAATTCATCCACCGCATCCCTCGACCCTTTCATGCTCAACACCACCTGGCTTACCCTCTATCGATACCCAACATGTCGATATCGACCTATTCCAACCCACCTGACTCACATTCCACAGATACCCGACATGCTGATATCAAGCTATTGGGTATCGGCCCACTCCAACACCACCACAACACAAACTCTCGATAGGCAATATGTCGATAGTCCAACCGACATCCTAAACATGTGGCCCAATTTGGACCCGCCGCCTGACTTGACATGCAACACATGCAGATTAACACCCTTCCTGCCTAATAATATTATTAGGATAATTAATCAATATTACGTTAAAATCCCACTCCTTAAGATTTTATTTATTTAATCCAAATTATTATTAATTAATCACATTAATTTAATGCCCCACATATTAACATCTTTGCTTAATCTAATTTATTGATTTGGTAAATACCGAGGGTTTACTTTCTCTTTTTACTTTGGAATCCCAATGTCCTGTAGGGTTTATTAATAATAATATTAATAAAGTATAATGCACCGAGGTTTATTATTATTATTTTATAATAATCTCATACCAATCACCAGGCATATAACTCAACATAAACATCCTCCCTTCTCTAACTACTGGTGCCTGACATCCATGTAGATTTTAATATTATTATTATTGTGTATATATATTGCCCCGAGTATTTCACTCATCGTAGGCACCTTTGGTTCTTAACCTCATGGTACCCGACATGCCAATGGGAATTCCACATTATAATATTTTAGTTATTAAAGCACTTGGGGGTTTATTATAATAATTTATAAGTTCTCGTACGGGCTCCCAAGTAACTCGCTTGTCAAACACACTTTCAAAATTCAATCCCCCCAGTACCTGATAGCCTAGTGGGAGAAATCAAATATTATTATTTAATGGATATTGACCCGGGTGAAACACTTACCACACGCACCTTGACCTTCCCATCTCCCAGTGCTTGGTACTCCGATGGGTGAATTAAATATTAATATTTATTGTATATCGACCCCCAGACTAACACATAACACACCCACATTACCCTCTCTATCTTTGGTATCCGACAACCAGGTGGGGTTTTTAATATTAATAATATTTTGTATTATATTACTCTGGCCATGTTGGCCCCTGAGTCCATCACTATCGCGCTTGCCTTCTAATCTCAATCCCCCGGTGCCCAATGGCTCGATGGGTTTAATAATATTGCAATATTAAGGGGAAAAGGAAAATAATACTAGGCTTTTGAAAAATAATTAACAAATAATATTCCTATAGAATATTTCTCAAGGGTTATAGATTTAGTCCCTGTACAATGTGAAATATGTCTCGTTAATTTTTTTTTGAAAAAATTCTTTTCCAAGATAAGGAAAAATATGAATGATAAAAAATTCAAGATTTATGCTATTCAGACCCATTAAGGAAATAAATGGTAATTCTGAGGAGTTACCATGCATATTTTGCTTAATAAACCTTTTATATATATATATATATATATATATATATATATATATT
>ML777799.1:470690-492412 GCA_009831015.1 Picea engelmannii | reverse complement strand
AAAAAAAAAAAAAGCATTCTTTTGGAGGTAAAACCTTCCACGGTAAAAGTTCTGTTTTTACCAGAACTTACTACCCACCTATTTTCAAGCAAATCTTTACTACTATTTAGGGAAGAGCCACTATCTCAAGTTTTTACCTTTGGACATGGTTTTACTGAGTAAATCCAGGTAAGAATTCCATTCTTACCATGTCTTAATAAGAGACAAATTAAATACAAAAATATATATTCCTAATTTCATTTGATTTGTATATTCCTCATCTTAAAATGCCTTGTCCTCTCAACTAAATAGCCTAAGCTTATAAGATCAAAGTTATGGTCAATCTTTCATTTAATAGAGATTATAAATTCTTAACTTCAGATATTCTGTGAAGACTTTGACAAATTAGTCTTCACCACTAACCCATGAGTTATATTCACACAAATGAGCTGCAACTGTTCAACTAACACTCTATTCTTACTCAAAGTCACAAATAATTTCCTACAATAACCCTTTTAAAACAAAGACAATTAGAGTGAAAATAACAAAATATATATTATACAACTCTCTTCATATTTTACAATCAACTAGGCACATGAAGCAACAAATTACACTACTTGAACATAATATCAATTTTTCATACAACCATAACATAAATTCCACGACATTGAGAAACTTATCATGGCATATGTAAATTATTGAAACACTTGTTTGAGAATTAAAAGTAGATTGGAAACTGCCAATGAGTAAGCCTTTTTCCACCCAACCATAGGCACAACTATCTTTTGTTTATCCTTGCAGCTGGCCACCCCCTAGCTAGAAGATAATGCCATAAGGGAAATTCTCACTCATTAACATAGATGAAAATATGAAGACCACTCTCCTTCACCAACAAAATTTAGCAAGATAAATTTCCTACCACCAAGCAAGGGGGTATTTTCTTGACTCAGGGAGTCACAGCTAAATACCCAAAATTCACAGCCTTGTTTATCAACTTGGTTTAGAGAATGCATTTTTTATTTTCTTACCCAGAACATAGGGAAACTGACTTCCCTCTTTTTTCCAAGAACTAGAGTCTAACACACTCTTCTCCCCTTAGATTTGGTCCCTAGACCCAACCGTGTGTGTCATCTCTCCTCTGTCCACGATTTTCCTCATTTTTTTGTTTTCCTTCTGCATCAAGATCTCATGGTCAAATCCAGCAAATTCGTGGCTTAGATAAGAAACTTCCATATGGTTACTTTTCCCATTCTCTCATTGATTTCCAAGGAGGACCACCCAACCAACAACTTGAGTGGTAAATAAATCTTCTAGGACAAAGGACAATTCTGGGTTTGAATATTTTTAATCAACAGGGTACTTCCTGGCAGGGGTCATCTCAACTAGTAAGGGTTCCCCCTAACCATTCCCTCTTAGGGCATCATTTTTTGTGTAAGTGCTCCACCCATCAACAATTTTCTCTTAATTATCATCAAAATGCATTTTACCATTTTAATTGTTCATCAAGGTCCAAAATGTTAAACATACTAACCATGACTCATGGCGACATTTAGACATATATTTACATACTGGGGGAAACAAGGTGTTACTATTTTTGTGGGATGACCTCCTCTCTTGGAGGGATTTATGTGTATGTGGCATATTTTACTTTTGGATTGACTTAGTCTCCTTTACCTTGTGGATGACAAGTCACTTTTTATTTTTTATTTTTTAGGTCATATCTAGGGGAATATTAATTTTATATTGAGAGAGATGTTAGATCCCTTCTCCATGAAAAGGGAAGCACATCTCATTATAATTCATTGCTAGAAATTGTGAAGAAAACTTGTTGTCAACTTTATGGATTATGTTATGAATGGCTTTCTAGAGCACACTCTTAGAAAAATGTCTTGTGGATGCTTTACAAATTGATGGATGTCATTAGATCAATGGTTTTGGTGAATTGATTTGATGAGTAAGTGGTCTCTTAGAATCCTTGTGGATTTTATTTGTGAATTATTGCAAGTGTTGTATACTTCTTTAGTGTTGGTGGTGTGCCCTCTTCCTCTCTTCTTGATAGATCCCTTCTCAAATTCATCAGAGGATTGATAGTGGAGAATCTTCCCCTTGAATCATCTCGAAGCTTGTAAGGCACTAGGAGGATTTGCTAAGGTTTGTAGTGGACAACCCTAACTATCACCCTATGCTCACTTACATTTTTTCAAGAGAAGACTTAATTGACCCCATATGCCCAAAAATCAAGTAGGCACTAGTCTATTCTTGTCTAGTCAATCATAAAATTCAAAATCCAATATTTTAACTTTTGTTTTAGGGTAAATCTGAGTTTTTGGTAGCTTCAATTTAAATTTCCAGCCATAGAAACCCTAAATGTCTTGGCCTTTTTGCATGTGTTTGACTTTGAAAAATACTTCTCTTGTAAAATCAACCTTGCTAGTTTATATTTCTGCATTTTTAAGGTGGAATGACTTGGTATAATTAGTTATTATGAGCTCTTAAAGTTTCAGATTTAGCAAGTTGCATTAACCCTAGGTTTACTTATTGTTTGTGCCTTAGAAATTGCTCATTTTAAATATGTTTAAGTGGTCGAAGCATATTGTTGTATAACTTGTTTACTGCTGCAATTTATTCATCTTTCATGTAAATTTTATTATAGCTTTGAATAATTTTTAGATCTTGATTGTTTTGGGACTAATCTTCATTGGAAATTCACTTAATAAAAACCCTAAAATAGCCTTAAAATGACTAACATAAATCGATAATTTACCTTGAGTAACCATCTTAATTCACAACTCACATATCATAATAAATTGGTGGTAATTTGAGTAGTAACATAGGCGACCTTAGACTTGCCTTACCTTTGCTTTGGAACCCTAGGTCCTTCTAAGGAATACTCCCTTGCATTGGATTTGTCCTTCACTTAAAAGAGGGAAGTAGTTGTCTAGGTGATAGTAACAACACTTCAATGTTACAATCATATTTGTACCTTTGTGAGGGATTTGCACTTGGGTGCAATATTGTGTGATAACATTTTGGCAATGTTGTTGGGGAGAAACGAGTCCTTCTCGTCAGTTATTTGAAGTATATGATTCAACCCTTTTAATGAGTTGAAACTAAAGCCTTATCTAAGTTTACTCATCTGGCGACTCCACATGAATAAAACCCAAGTTTACTCATCTGGCGACTCCACATGAATAAAACCCAAGTCTTTGATACACTACAAGAAGTTCCAACCAAAGATTTTTTTGCAAATATGCTGATCTTGTAAAAAAGTCTATAGAAGGAGAATCCAAAGGAATTCTCATGCTACAAAAGATAACCTTGAAATCCTAGAGGACATAAGAAAAATTTTCACCGATACTACAAGAGTAATCATGATGGACACTCAACCGTGGGTTACAAATGCTGACAAAGCCCTAGATATGTCTAGGATTCAAGGTTACCCTGCCTAATAAGTATGACAAGTGGTTACTTAAGTTTTCGGGAAATAATGTCATCACAGTTGAAGATCACTTGACACATTTTTATAATGTCCTCAGTGTGCATGAAATCCCAACTGAACATGGGGATGTGGCTATGAAGCTCTTTTCAATATCCTTGGAAAAAAACTCTAGGGCTTGGTTTAATAGTTTGCCCGCTAATAGTATTAAACCTTGGCAATCCTTCCATGATGCTTTCATAAAGAGACATGCAATTAGAAAGGATGGTAGATTGATGCAAACCCAACTCCATGAGATTAAAAAGAAAGATAACGAAAGTGTTTAGGAGTTTGATGAGAGGTTTAAAAACTTGATACAACAAATATATGATGATCTTAAACCAAGAGGTGTTGCCATCTTCCTACAATACACCAATGTTTTTGATGGACAATTCAATTTTATATTGAGAGATAAATTCCCAAATACCTTGGAGGAAGCTCAAGAGTGGGCTACTAAAATTGAAGAAAATTTGTTAGCCTCCAGAGTATATACTTTCAGTGCACCTCGTGCTAGGGCAGAAACTAAGCCTAGGGTTATGAACAATGTCGATCTTGTACAAGACCCTATAATGGATCTAGTTCAAAAGTTAGACAAAGTGACAACCGAGATCATGCAAACACAATCCACTCTCTTAAATAAAGTAACTATTTTGGAAAGGGAAAGGGGTCAATGAAATTTTTTTCCTCCTAGACCTCAATATAATAACAATCGTCGACCTAGAGGAAATTAGGGGTGGAATAGAAATAGACCTCCTTCTAAGTAAATAGTCCCTAACCCCCTTTCCCCTTTAGATATGATTAATCAAGAAGGAATCCCATGTTGTTTTCCTTGTAATGAATCACATATAGAATGGGACTGCCCTTGAAACCGTGATTATGAGGAATGTGAAGATTTTAGTGGCCCTAAGTGTATTAACTTTGTTGAATATTTGGATCATATATATACTATACCTTAGAAGACTTATATGGTCATTGATGAGCAAATTCAATAGATCAAACATGAAAGTTTTGATGTGGCTAGGTTGGCAAGGTTGGAAATTTTAAATTCCATGGATGAAGTGTAGTGTAGCTAGAGAGGTAATGGGGGGGTCAGGAGGCCCATAGTGATAATAGTGGAGGCCATTCAATGTAAGGTGGACTAGGTCCACTATATTATTAAATAAGGTCCACTATGGTAGTTATATATATTAGTGTGAACATAATAAATGCAAGAGAACTTATTAGAAGGTTCCTCCTCTAGAATGTTCTTAGGTGGTTGGTAGCACTATATAAAGGGGTTCAAGCAATGTAATGAAAGTCAAGAAGAAGTATTGTATTTGGAGTGTGCATCTCATTAGGAGGTTTCCCCCTCGAAGAGACAAGTGAACAAGATAGGATCCCTCCCATAATAGGATCCATTGTATGGTGTTTCCCTACCTCAAGGGTTTTTCAATTAATAAAGTCGATAATTATTCTATATTGTTCTTGGATCTATTGTGGGATTTCAATATTTAGATCTTTGCTACTTAACATGA
This sequence comes from Picea engelmannii, assembly GCA_009831015.1. Taxonomy (NCBI): domain Eukaryota; kingdom Viridiplantae; phylum Streptophyta; class Pinopsida; order Pinales; family Pinaceae; genus Picea; species Picea engelmannii. The sequence goes on along the minus strand of ML777799.1, from coordinate 487,444 downwards.
AGAGTCTAATCTCAAGAAAGAGAAATACCTTCAATACACTAGAAGAAACAAGGTACTTGAGACTTCACAACATGAAGCTTCACAATCTGAGCCACCAAGAAAGAAATGGATTAGATATCCTTCAACTTTGGATACAGATCCAACACCTCCATCAACATCAAACAAGAATGATGATGTGTACTTAAATGTTGATGTGGCAAACATCTTGGCTAAGGTTACGATTATTTTCCCTCTCTTTGAGTTAATCAAGATTCCTTCTCAAGTGGATAAAGTGAAAAATTTCCTAAATGTTGAATAGACACCCGAGGACCTTCCTATAGTGTTGAAAACCATGAATTATGATAGAAAGAATGGAGGGCATGCACCTTTCTTCATAACATTGGTTGTGAATAACCTCCTTCTCCATAACAATATGTTAGATTCTCGGGATTCCACCAATGTGATGTATTTAAAGGACATGGACTAGTTGGGATTGAAAACTAAAAGACCTTATAAGAATGTGTGTGGAATAGATTCAAGAGAAATCAAGGTTTCTGATCTCATAAATTATTTGAAGGTTAGTCTAGCTACATATCCAAATATTTCTATGTTGATGGATGTTGAAGTCATAGATGTGCTTGATGCCCAAGGGATATTATTATCTAGGAAGTGGGCTACAAATTTGGGAGGTAGTATTCAAATGGACTTGTCTTACGCCCCCATCCCAACCTATGAAGGAACTTTTGAAAATATTTATGGGTTAGCCAACTATGATATACCGAGTTGAAGATCCTAAAGATCCTATGAATGAGTTGATGTGTGATGATGAAGAATTTGGAAACCTATGTGTCTTTGCAAATTCGATAGTGCTAAAGAAGAAAGAGAACCGTGATGGTGTTTGGTCCATGTATTTTGACGTTGCTCGATCTAGTACAAGAGCCAAAGATGGGATTGTTTTTGTGTCTCTGATAGGTGTTGTCGAGATTTTATCATATAGACTCGAATTTAATTGCACTAATAACATCACCGAGTATGAATCTTTGAGTCAAGGATTAGAATTGGCCTAGGACAAGGGAATCAAGAGTTTAAAGGTAATCAAGGTTTCTTATCTTATTGTTTTGCAAGTAAAGAAAGTGTTTGCTGCAAAAATGAGAGATTGAAGAGGTACAAAAATACAATATTGGATACCATTTGATGTTTTTGCAATTGAAGTAGTTCCTAGAGAAAGAAATGTTGTTGTTTTTGCATTGGTAGTAGAAACATCCACTTTGCAACCATGCAGGGAGTTGGTCACTAGTGAGTGTAAGATGGAAATAGTTTTCAGACCAACCATTCTCAAAAACTTTATGCATTGGCAGGTTTTTCATGATAATGCTCAAAGTGTCCATTTTATGAATAACTTGAAAGAGTTTTCGGTGAACCAAGTTAATTGGCAAGAAGACACCGAGAGTCAAGATTTGGAAATTGAATATTTTCCAAACAATTCAATTCCAAAAGGAGTAGTTCGCTTGGAGAGGATTTTTGATAGACAGTACATGTACAAAGGGAAAAAGGTTATTGATCAATCTAAAGAAGCTTTTGAGATAAACATTGGTTCAACATCTAGTCCTAGGATGATCAAAATAGGAAAGAACACTACTCTTGACGAGAGAAGAGGTATAGAAAAAATGATCCATGAGTATAGATATGTCTTTGCTTGGTCATACGATGATTTGAAGGCTTATAGAGGAGACATAATTCTACATACCATTCTATTAAAAGAAGGGGCACAACCTTTTAGACAAAAACAAAGAAGTATCAACCCTAAGTTGTCCCCCTTGATCCAAAAGGAATTGCAAAATATGCTTGATGTGAATATCATAGCCCCCATTCGACATTCCTCTTGGGTGGCCAACCTGGTTGTAGTTCGGAAGAAGACCAATGAAATCTAATCGTGTTTCAACTTTAGAAATATGACTCAACTTTCTCATAAAGACAATTATCCTTTGCCTAATATGGAAAATCTATTATAAAGGGTTATTGGGGCTGGAATGCTTCCCAGGTTGGATGGTTTCTCAAGATATAACCAAGTTTTGGTTAAAGAAGAAGATCAACTTAAGACAACATTCACCACCCCATGGGGAACTTATGAGTACTTGAGAATGCCCTTTGGTCTTTTAAATAATGGATCAACATTTCAAAGGGCTATGGATTTCGTTTTTACATATTTGGTCAGAAAAGATAATTGAAATTTACCAAGATGAATTAACTGTGGTATCCAAGGAAATAAATGTGTATGTGCATCATCTAAGGAAAGTGTTTGAGCAATATAGGAAGCATGGAATCTCATTGAATCCTGAAAAGTAAACATTTAGTGTGGATCAAGGAAATTTGTTGGGTCATATTGTGTCTAAAGATGGTACTTGTATTGATCCAACAAGAGTTGAGTCCATTAGAAAGGTCCCTTTCCCAGATAATAAAAAAGTTGTGTAATCATTCTTTGGTAAAATCAACTTTATAAGAAGAGTCATTCCTAATTTTGTTGAGTTTGTCAAACCAATGGATGATCTATTGAAGAAATATGGCACGTTCAAGTGGGGTGATGGTAGCGTGAAATCATTTTAAAATATTAAAGAAGTTATCACATTGGCACTAGTCCTATTCATTATCATTTGCATATGAAGATACTATTGTTGGTGTGCTTTTGCAAAAGAATAAGGAAACTAATGAGAAACCCATTGCCTTCACAAGTAAAAACCTAAAGGATATTGAATTAAATTACATCATTACGGGAAAGCAAGATTACGCCATGGTGCAATGATTGAAGCAATTTAGAAGTTATGTTGGGTATAACAAAATCTTAGAGTGTGTCCCATACCTTGTTGTTAAGGTGTGTTGGTGCAACAATATTGTCTTGGAGTTAGGAGCAAATGGGTATACAAAATTCAAGAATATGACTTGGACAATAAACCAACAAAGATCATAAAGGGGCAAGGTTTATCTAAGATGTTAATCGAGGGAAATGAGAAAGCTTTGGGGCTAAATGAAAATGATCAAGTGAATGTTGTTTTGAGTAAATTGGAGAATGATGAGTGGTATTTAGATATCATATATTACTTGAAGAATTTATCTTGTCCTAACCACTTGGTTGATTGTAAAAGAAGAGCATTGAGGCTAAAATCCATGAGATATTGTTTGACTCAGGATGGCCTTGGTTAGCGGAACCCTGATGGAATAATCCTTAGATAAAGAAGAAGCCAACAAGTTAGTCGAGGAATTCCATTCTGGGTATTGTGGGGGCCACTTTGCAGCTTGTACTACCGTGCATAAAATCTTGAGGGTAGGTTACTATTGGCCTACATTATTCATTGATGTTCATCATTACATAAGGTATTGTCAACCATGTCAACTTTTCATAGGAAAAGAATGATTGCTTGCTCTAGATTTGAAGCTTGTTGTAGTTGAAGCACCATTTTAACAATGGGGTTTGGATTTTATCAGTGAGTTTAAAGATAATTCTAGTAATGGATACCAATGGATTTTAACTGCCATAAATTATTTCACTAAGTGGGTAGAGGCTATGCCTACAAAGAAATCTATTGAAGAGGTTGTGATGAATTTCCTTGAAGATCAAATAATCACAAGATTTGATGCCCCAACAAAAATCACTACTAATAATGTGAAGGCTTTTAGCTCCTTAACTTTAGCAAAATTTTACGCCAAGTATGGAATTGTTTTATCTCATTCTTCTAACTATTATCCACAAGGAAATTGATTGGCTGAATCTAGTAACAAGATTATCATGAATAACATTAAGAATATTGTGGGTGAGAATAAAAAGAATTAGGATAGTAAGATTAAGTATCACTATAGGCAGATCATATCATGACTAAGACTTCCATTGGAAAAATCCCTTTTGAGTTCGTATATGGAATGGAAGCAAAGTTGCCTATCAATCTTCAAATTCCCATGTTTCATCTTATGCAACATTTCATATTAGATAAGGAAGCATTACAAGTAAGAATTGATCAACTCATAGAATTGGATGAATCTCAACGAAATGCTTTTGATCAAATGGTGAAGAATCAAGGTAAAATCAAAGGAACATTTCATAATAAAGCACAACAAAGACATTTTGAAGAAGCTGATCTTGCACTGACGTGGGATAAAAGGAAGGAAAAGCCTAGTAAACATAAGAAGTTTGATGGTATTTGGCTTGGTCCTTACAAAATTGAAAGTAAGGCTGGAGTTAATTCTTTCTACCTAGCTAGCCTTGATGGGGAGAAGTTGGCTTTTCCAATTAAAGGACAAATTCTCAAGCTTTACTTTGCAATTGACACTTGATTTTTGGTAGTAGCATAAAATAAATAAGCTTATTTGAAGTAAGAGTTTAATTGTGTGCTTTCTTTCATGTATTTTTGCTTGTGTTTTCTTGCTTTCATGCATCTTCTCTCGAGCGATTGCTTGATTTCATGCATCCTTTGTTAGTTTCATTTAATTTTGTACTGTATAAAAAAAAAAATTTAAAAAGAGAGAAAAAATGAATGAATGAAGCTTTGTTGCATTTCCTTTAAATTTTTCTCCATAAATCAAGGTGATCAAGACACCCTACCTCATTGTTACTAATGGTTTTATTGTGAGATCTAGAAAGGTTTGGCGATTGACACATAGTATAGGTCTTGAATTCTAGAGACTTATGAGGTCCTCATGCGCTCTACAGTGAGCACACATCCCCATGTTGAAGCCAAAGGTTATCCCTTGACATGTAGGGGTAACTAGAGGATATTCTTTCACTTGTGATTCTAATCATAATCCAACAGATAAGCCAAAAGTGTGACCATCGTTGTATTTATGTATTTGTATTGGGCCATACTTAGGCCATATTTGTGAAGTGTTTGAACTAGCTGATATCTCTAGACCCTTTGAGGTCGGCAATGGCATGTCCTTCTAGTTCCCATTTTCAAGATAGTCCTTGCTCTTATGGCCTTGTCTGACTACCCTTTGGTAGCATTAAGTTGGCACCATGTTTGTCATTTATGGCTTGGGTAGGTATGTGAGAGTCTTGATATGGATCTCTTAGGACATGTGGTCTAGGGGAGCCTCTAGTTTCACTCACTCTTTTCTATGTAAAAGTGTTGTTCATGTTGTAAAGGTTGTCACACTTATAGAAGCGTGATTATGGTATTCCTAAGAAGGACCTTGCTCTTATGTATTTGGCACACTTTGGCCTAGGAATATTGAATATTATTGTATTGTTGCTCATGCAATTTCACATTTCCCAAGGTAGTTTCATAGTTCTCGAGGAAGTACACGTATCTTGAGGCACTGGTCACATAATCCTAGGCACTTTTGGGTTACTTTTGCATGCATGGGCATCCTCTTGACATGCCACATTGAAGATAATTAAATACCCTTCTCTTTCATCATTTTTTGAGCAGATTTTCACTTGGTGTGAGGGTTGACCCCTACATGTGGATGTACTTACAAGTTGTTTGAGCATGTGTGGTCTTATTTTGACTTGGAGAGGGTCATTCCATCATTTATGGAGGTTACTTGCATGATATGAAGATGTATTCTTACCTTGGAGACCTTCCACTTGGAAATTGGAGCTTGATTTGAGGAGACATCCTCTCTTTTGGGCCTATTTCACCTCACGCATGTAGATGTCCCACCTTTTGAGGCTATATGTTGGCTTGCTTGAGGAATGTTTTGCATTGGAGGACTATTTCACTATGAATTGAGGCTTATACCATGATTTTGGGAGGGATGTTGAGTCTCTTGACCTTAGTCGACCTCATTTTTGGGGGACGACCTCCTCTCTTGGAGGCTTTTATGTACATGTGGCATATTTCACTTGTGGATTGACTTAGTCTCCTTTACCTTGTGGATGTCAAGTCACTTTTTCTATTTTTTCTAAGCTATATCTAGGGGAATATTATTTTTATATTGAGAGAGTTGTTAGATCCCTTCTCTATAAAAAGGGAAGTACCTCTCATTGTAATCCATTGCTAGAACTTATGAATATATTTTTTTGTCCACTTTATGGATTATGCTATGGATGGCTAGCTAGAGTACTCTCTTGGAATGATATCTTGTAGATGCTTTACAAATTGATGGATGTTCTTGGATCAATGGTTTTGGTGAATCAATTTGATGAGTAAGTGGTCTCTTTGAATCTTTGTGTATTTTATTTGTGAATTGTTGCAAGTGTGGTATACTTCTCTAGTGTTGTTGGTGTGCCCTCTTAATCTCTTCTTGATAGGTCCCTTCTCAAATCCATTGGAGGATTTCTAGTAGAGAATATTTCCTTTGAATCATCTTGAAGTTTGCAAAGCTCTAGGAGGATTTTCTAGGGTTTGTAGTGGATAACCCTAACTATCACCCTAGGTTCACTTACATTTTTCAAGAGGATCCTTAGATGACCCCATATGCCCAAAAATCAAGTAGGCACCAATATATTCTTGTCTAGTCAATCATAAGATTCATAATTTAAATTTGTTACTTTTGTTTTAGGGTAAATTGAGTTTTTTGTCGCTTGCATTTAAATTTCCAACCATAGAAACCCTAGACATCTTGTCCTTTTTGCATGTGTTTGACTTTGAAAATTACTTCTTTTGTAAAATCGGCATTGTTGGTTTATATTTCTACATTTTTTTTTGGGTGAGACAACTCAGTATAATTGATTGTTATGTGCTCTTAAAGTTTCATATTTAGCAAGTTGCATTAACCCTAGGTTTACTTATTGTTTTAACCGTAGAAATTATTCATTTGAATTTTTTTTAAGTGGCTAAAACATATTGTTATTATAACTTATTTACTGTTGCAATTTATTCATCTTTCATGCAAGTTTTATTACATCTTTGAGTCAGATATGGATTGTTTTGGGACCAATCTTCACTAAAAATTCAGTAAATAGAAACCCTAAAACGACCCTAAAAATGAATAACATAAACTTGAAATTTACCTTGAGTAACCACCTTAATTCACAACTCACATATCATAATAAAATGGTGGTAATTTTGGTAGTAACTTAGGTGACCTTAGACTTTCTTTTCCTTGCCTTTGGAACCCTAGGTCCTACTAGGGAAGCTTCCCTTGTGTTGGATTCACCCTTCACTAAAAAGAGGAAAGTAGTTGTCTGGTGGAAGTGGCAACACTTTCGTGTTAAGCTCGTCTTTGTACATTTATGAGGGCTTTGGACTTGGGTGTAAGATTGTGTGATAACTGCAAGGCCCATTGGGGTTTGAACTTTGAACTCTATATCTTCAGTTTAAAGCTTCATATTTGGGGTTTTGGTCTCTGATTTCATCAAAGTGTTGGTTGCATTTGATTCAATATTCTATGTGTCTTTATCGATACATGGTGGATTAAGAAGTTTTAAATGTATTTGGTGATCAAGATATTTTGTAGGCTTAGGGTGTAAGATTTTATGTTTTTGATACAGAGCTACTCTACTTCTACTCTCAACTCTATGTTTGAAACTTTTCCTTCCTTAAATAACAACCTTATATATCGACAAAAAATGATTGGATGTATAACTATTTTGCCTCACTCTTTGTTTGACAATTATCTCTTCAAAATCAACTTTATAAATTGTGTCATTTTTCACGGGTTCTTATTTGCTTTCAAGATGAATATTATGATGTCTATGAATCTCCAACTACATTGTGTTATGCTATTGTTGATGCCATCATAATAAAAACATAGGAGCATTTAAAGAAAATCAAAGTTGCAATGTCTGCAAAGCCTATTATGATGTATGGAAAGTATGCACACTGTCCCAATTTGACAATCATCGATACCATTGGATTCATTCTCAACACCTCTAGAATACCATTTTGAATATCTTTTATTCAATAGATTGAAACAATTGAAAACTAAACTCACATTTTAAGATGCCCTGCTAATGACAATATTGAAGCATAGAAGTTGTGCTTGTGGAAATTCTCTAAGAATTGAAAATGAATAGACTCAAAAGTGTGCACAATGAGTTGATCCATATTTATTTTGTCTAAATGTTGTTTATCTTATGCATCACATATCTAAATGACCTAGGAAAGTTAACAACATAATCTATACACATACTTCTTTTGTAGATAGTTGTATTTTGGTGCAATTTATGAGAAGATTGAAACAAAGGTTTTATATGTTTATGCATATAACATAAAATACTATTTTCAAATTCCATATATTTTAGACCAATTTACTTCTATCAAGTTAAGTGGCTTATACTAATTTTAAGTTCCAAGTTGTTACCTTGAGTTTTTGTACAATTACAAATTCCTAAACCACCTTTTGATGGGGTGTCATTTTATCCTTGATGAGGTGTCATCCTTATCTATTGATGAGTTGTCAATGTGACCGGTTACCTATATGTAGAGGTGGTTATGTCCATGTACTATATATTAATATCATTGGGATGGATATTGTGATAGCTAAAGATTTTTTTACCAATATTTTTATGTTTTGTTACAAAATTTAACATGATAACAAGGCCCATATATCTTAACACCTCTATGGCAATGATCCATAAAATGTATGTATGTTTGAATCCATAATGGTGTTCCATGAGCTATTCTCCCCATGGTAAATCTACATACAAAGGTCAAGCAAATACGACCTCTCAAGCAAGGAAGATTCTAGTCAAAATTGACTCCCTCTCAACACAGATCATTGAAGATTGCATGTTGTATAATCTTAAGTTGTTGTTGGAAACATGCCAACAAATTTCCTCATGCGGTCACATGCACATGCATGCAACTATGTTAATGTCCATGCATGCAATCTATTGATGAATTGTTTGTGTAACTATGTGATCTATTCATGATCAGTCTGTGTAACTGAGTGATAGATGTTATATATGCGAGCATACCCATAAAGGTGAGAGTACAATGTGAGTGCAAGCGTGTGGAAGGAGTAGAGAGCAGAGTGTGTGTGAGGACATTATGATTATATGCCTATGAAGGCTATTGTAATTCTCTCTTGAATAATAAGAATACCGACTATCATTGCCCATGATTTTTTCCCTCATTGGGTTTCCACATAAATCACTGTGTCAATTGTGGGATTGTTGTGCTTGGTTTAATGCGTGTTTGATCTAGCTCGTTTATTCTCTGGTTTTATGCTATGTTTTTTTGCTTCCGTTGCCTAACAAGTGGTATCAAAGCTTAGAGTTGAAGGAGTAGAGAGTGAAGGAGAAGAGAATCTGGTCGCTGGATTGAAGAGCAGGTTAACCAAGCCGAGCCGAGCCGAGTGAAGTGGATCAACCTAGGACGGGTTTTATTACACCGCCGTAGGTTGTCCCTGTGGCAAAGTGCGACAATCACAGACACACTTCAAAAATGATCAAAATTTCGACAACATCGTAGGCACTACATAGTGCACAATGCGACATCGACGCAGGCACTACATAGTGCACAGTGCGACATCGACGCGAGCACTACATAACACACAATGCGAAATCTTTGCGGGCACTACATAGTGCAAAGTGCGACATCGTCGCAAGCCATAGTTCGATAAGGTGTGACACTTCCTAATAGTCGCAGGCTACCTTCATAACAAGTGCAACGATCCAAAAATTAAAGAATTTTTTTTGATGGTATGGAGGGTTTCTTGTCTTATTATGTGACATGGTCAAGAGCTTTAATGTTTTTTTAATGAAACAAGTGGGTGAGGTGGAGTACAAGTTCAAACCATTATTAAAAGAGTGAGTGGATGTTTTAAAAAGTGAACTCTTTTATAAAAAGTGAGGTTAGCAAAAATGTTTTTTAGGTATAAAATATTGTTTTTTAGAAAAACATTTTTATTAATTTTTCTTTGGGGGTTTATACCAATATTCTTCCACATTTAAAAAGGCTCAGTTTTTTAAGTAGTGGTTTTGGACGGTTGTTTCTGTTAATGGAGAAAGTGCAGATTTCTAAGTTTGAGGTGGAAAAGTTCAGTGGTAAGAATAACTTTGTGCTATGGAAGCTCAAGATGCGAGATCTACTTGTGCAACAAGGATTGCAAAATACCTTGGCTGGAAAGATAAATAAACCGACAAGCATGACATATGAGAACTGGGAGGATCTGGATGAAAGAGCCCTCAATACTATTCGTTTGTGTCTGGCAGATGAAATGTTGTTTAGCATCGCTGAAGAGAAGACAACAACAAGTTTGTGGACCAAACTAGAGAGTCTGTATATGACAAAGAACTTGTCAAACAAAATCTTCTTGAAGAGGCAGTTGTACAACTTGCAGATGAAAGAAGGTACAAAAATTGCTTATCACTTGAATATTTTCAATACTCTAATTTGTCAATTAACTAGTATGGAAGTAAAGTACAAATATGAGGACAAGGTTGTTACACTACTGTGTTTGTTTCCTGAGTCTTGGGATCATCTGGTCACAACTTTGTGGTTTGACACAAGAGATGCCATTGATTATGACACTGTTGTGGGAGCTTTGTTGTCTGAGGAGATGAGCAAAAAATACAGTAAAGAAACCTCAACAACAGAAGCAATGGTGGTCAGAGGTCGATCTACAGAAAGAGGGAAAAATCAGAGGGGTACATGAAGGTCTAAGTCAAAAGGCAAGAAGAGTAAGCATAAATGTTTGTTCTGTGGTAAATCTGGGCATCTCAAGAAGGATTATTGGAAAATATAGAATGCATCAAAGGAGGACTCCACAAAAGAATTAAAGGAAGCTAATGTAGCTGAAACAAGTTCAGGTATGGTTGATGAGGTATTGTCTACTTATGATGTTTTACATCAGCATCAACATTGGTTGTTAGACTATGGTGCGTCCAGCCACATGTGTCTTCATAGAAATTGGTTCTCAACTTACCAATCTATTGACGATGGTGTTGTTTTTATGGGAAACAATTTTTCTTGTAAAATTGTTGGAGTTGGTAGCGTCCAGATTAAAATGCAAGATGGTTCTGTATGAACATTAACAGATGTAAGGCATGTCCCCGAACTAAGAAAGAACTTGATATCTTTGGGAGTTCTAGATTTTGTTGGTTACAAGTGTACAACTGAAGGTGTCCAAAGGCATCTTAGTAGTCATGAAGGCAAAGAGGATCGAGAACCTTTATCATCTTGAGGGAAGGATAGAAGTAAATCAAACAGTTGTAGCATTTGAAGATGCAAGTGACTCTATTCATTTATGGCATCAACGTTTGGGTCATATGAGCGAGAAAGGGCTTAAGGTACTGGTTGATCGTAAGTCACTTCCAAGTTTGAAGTTTTTGAATTTGAATTTCTGCAAGAATTGTGTTTCTGGAAAACAATGTAGACAAAAATTTTAAACAGGAAGGCATATAAGCAAAGGTATCCTCGATTACATTCATTCAGATGTTTGGGGACCATCCCCTACAGTTTCTTTTGGAGGATCATCATATTATGTGACATTTATAGATGATTACTCTAGAAAGGTTTGGGTCTATTTACTTAAAAGAAAAGATGACGTATTTAATACTTTTAAGCAATTCAGAGTTTTGGTTGAAAAGAGCACGGACATCTGTGGAATTTGAGAACTATTGCAAGAAATCTGGGATTGAAAGACATAAGACCACAATTTATACTCCTCAGTAGAATGATGTTGCTGAACACATGAATATGACTCTTCTAGAGGGAGTAAGGAGCATGCTCAGTAATGCCAAGATGCAACATGAATTGTGGGCAGAAGAAGTTCTTACAACATGCTATATGATAAATCGGTCACCATCAACTGCAATAAACTGTAAGATTCCAGAAGAGGTATGGACAGGTCATTCGTGTGATTTTTCAAATTTGAGAATATTTGGTTGTGATGCTTATGATCTTATTTATAAAGATCAACGTTCTAAGTTAGATCCTAGATCAAAGAAATATGTCTTTATTGGTTATGTTGATGGAGTTAAGGGGTATAGACTATGGGATCCTAATGCCCACAAACTCATCATAAGAAGAGATGTAGTATTTGATGAATCCTCACTCTTAAAATTAGAATTGGTAGATCTTGAAGTGAGACAAGAATATGTACCGCAAGTTTAGCAAATTCAATTGGAAACTCAACCCTCTTCAGAAAGGGAGGAGCATGAAGAAGTTATAAAAGAAGAAGATGAAGATGAAGATTCATAAAATATCCACGAAACTGAGGATATGCCTCAACCATCTCCGAGGAGATCTTTACGGGTCAGGAATCCTCCTACAAGGTATGGCGATTATGTTTCATCTGTGGCTTTGGTTTTTATTGATGGAGAACCTAGTTGTTTTTAGGAAGCAATTAAGGTATCTGAAAGTGATCAATGGAAAAAAGCTATGAAAAAAGAAATGGATGCCTTAGAGAGGAATAAAACATGGGACCTGGTAGAACTTCCAAAGGACAGGAAGGTTGTCGACTGCAAGTGGGTCTACAAACTGAAAAAGGGTGCTGATGATAAAGTCGAAAGGTATACAACAAGACTGGTAGCAAAAGGGTATTCTCAAAAGAAAGGTATTGATTTTCATGAGATCTTTTCACCAGTTGTGAAGCTTGTTTCAGTTCGTGTTATGCTAGCACTAGTTGCTTTACTTGATCTTGAGTTAGAGCAGCTAGATGTTAAAAAAACATTTCTACATGGATATTTAGATGATGATATATATATGGAACAACCAGAATAGTTTGTTCAGAATCACAATAAGAGGTTTGTTTGCAAACTCAAGAATTCATTGTATGGCTTGAGACATTCTCCCAGGCAATGGTACAAGAAGTTTGATTCCTTCATGGTGAACCTAAATTTTACAAGAAGTGAATATGATAATTGTGTTTACTTTAAAAAGTTGGAAAATGGCATGTTCATTATTTTGGTGTTATATGTTGACAATATGCTTGTGGCAAGCAAAAACATGGTCGAAATCAACAGGTTAAAGGATTAGTTGGCTAGGGCATTTGATATGAAGGATCTAGGAGCAACAAAAAAAATATTAGGTATGGAGATACACATAAACATGAAAAATGGTAAGCTGTGGTTACCACAACAAAAGTATGTGGAGAAAATACTTATGAGATTTAGTATGAATAATGTGAAACCCGTACAAATCCCTTTGGCTTCCCATTTCAAGCTTTCTTCAGGTTTATGTCCTAGTAATGACAAAGAAAATGATTATATGTCTCGTGTACCATATGTTAGTGCAGTGGGAAGTTTGATGTATGCGATGGTGAGTACTAGACCATATATTTCACATGTAGTTGGTGTGGTCAGTCGATACATGGCAAATCTAGGAAAAGAGCATTGGGAAGCAGTGAAATGGGTGCTTCGATATCTTAGAGGCACAATCAGTTATTCTATCACCTATGATGGTTCGAGAGGTTCAATTTATGGTTATGTAGATTCAGATTTTGCAGGTGACTTAGACAAAAGGAGATCCACTTCAGGATATGTCTTTACTCTTGTAGGAGGACTTGTTAGTTGGATGTCAAAGCTTCAAAACGTAGTTGTTTTATCCGCTACTAAGGCATAGTATATGGCTGCTTCACATGCATGCAAGGAGGCAATTTGGTTACAGGGTTTGTTGGGTGAGTTTGGAAGGATGCAGGATAAGGTGAAAGTATTTTGCGATAGTTAGAGTGCTCTTAATTTGGCTAGAAATCCAACTTATCACAGTAAGAGGAAGCATATTTTTGTTAAGTACCATTTTGTAAGACAGGTTGTTGATGAAGGTGGACTGGCTCTGGAAAAGGTCCATACAAAAGTGAATTCTGCAGACATGTTTACGAAACCGGTTTTGTTAGAGAAGCTATGGTGGTGTTTGGCTTCTCTTGGCTTGTAGAAAAGGTGATAAATTAATTAAGGATATGATATATCAGGTAAATTTTTTTCAAGGTGGAGATTGTTGGAAACATGCCAATGAATTTCCTCATGCGGTCACATGCATGCAACTATGTTAATGCGCATGCATGTAATCTATTTATGAAGTGTTCGTGTAACTATGTGATCTATTCATGATTAGTGTGTAACTGAGTGATAGAAGTTATATATGCGAGCATACCCATAGAGGTGAGAGTACAATGTGAGTGCAAGCGAAGTGTGTGTGAGGAGAGGATGATTCTATGCCTATGAAGGCTATTGTAATTCTCCCTTGAATAATAAGAATACTTACTATCATTACCCGTGGTTTTTTTCCTCATTGGATGGGATTGTTGTGCTTGGTTTAATGCATGTTTGATCTAACTCGTTTGTGCTCTGATTTTATGCTATGTTTTTTTTCTTCCGCTGCCTAACAGTTGCGTTAATATATCTCTCCATGAGCCTAGAAATGCAATTGCTTTAGCTTCTACTCAAACTTGTACCAGGTTTTGTAACACACCTGGTAAAGCATTTAGTACGCACAGTCCGCTTTGATTTGCTAAAACGCGTGAAGCCGGTGGCCGGTGCTGCAATCTATAACGATCTTCAATGGTAATACAATTTTTTGATCGGCCTTTGAGCCATTTGAAATCCACCGATCTTCATATTCATTGTTGATCTGGTGCGATCTAGTTCTATGATACGCTTTTACAATTACCACCAGGTCGATTTACCTTTGGATTGTTCACCAACAAATTTCCTGAATGTAAATTTGATCCCTGACAATTTATGCGAATATATCTGAAATCAAAGGAAGAGATCACTACACTACCAGCTCGTGTTCTTAAGCAATCTGTCTCTCACAAGCATGTCTGTGAAAGCTGTAACTAAGAAGTTTACAATTTTCTAGTTTTAGGTACTTTGTATTCAAGAAATGAGTCATGTTTTCTAATGGAACCAATGATTAAAAACATATATTTCATTCTAAGAAATAACATATGTTATATATCAATTTGATGTCTAATTTGGCGATGACATTACAATAAGATAAAACATAACAGAATACAAATAGAATCAATAATGACATATTACAACAAAAAAATGTCACACATATCATACATTAATTTGATGTTTAACTTGGGATGACATTACAACAAGATAGACATAACAAAATACAAATAGAACCGACCGTGACACATTGCAACAAGCTAGAACGAAACAAAGTACAAATAGAAACGAAATTTCAAGTTGTAGAGACCAATTATTCTCTTGAGATGCTAATTGGTTTTCTTCTAGTTACAAAGGATAATGGAATTATGGCTCTTATAATAAAAGTTCATTGCATAATATTAAGATGGAGATCGCATGCAGCAATCCTACAGAAAAGTATCGCCTAGAACGCTAAGAGTACTACCAAATAAAGTGCTCTTTCCCATCAAGGTAGACATGAATCTAACAGTCATTTCTAGCCAGCGCTCACCCATCCTCAAGATCCGATATACCTTCTGATACCCAATGATTATGTTTCAGATATGCCTTATGAAGCGACCTCTCATCAGAATAAATACAGATCTGAATTGCTTTGCATAACGTTGAGATGTCTACATAAAAACAAAGGCAGGTTTGGTAAAAATGGATTTCATGGGATAAACGTCGTGGATCTTTACTCAATTTGAATATGATTTTGATTGGATAGAAGAAGAATCCAACAGCAATGGCATGTACTTGGATTAGTATCAAAATTATTTTTACTGTGTGTTGGAAATAGTAATTACAAGTCCGTGAGATCTTCACGTCTTCGTCAATTTGTCTGTCAGTCAATCTGTCAGTAACCGAATTGTCAGTCAGTCAGTTTGCAAGGGCAAAGTGACACATTTACTCAAAGTCAGTCGGCAAGCAGGAATCTATAAATGGAGCCGATCTTTATCTTTTTCGAGTACAATTAAGTAGTTGAAGAGTCAGTGAATTAAATGGTAGTCTTTAATGTTGAGTCAGTCTTAGTGTCTGTAGGAAGTCTTAGTTGGACTCCATATCAGTCTAAGTCATTTAGTTAGTCGATGATGCATGATGCAAGATGCAGAGGAGGAGAACCAACAGTAGTTGAGGAGTTGAAGAAGTCTGAGCACAAGCTCTGTGTTTGTAAAGTCAGTAGAAGAAGCCTTTGGAGTAGAAGCTCATCTTAGTTATTGTATTCTGTAACCGCGCGTAGTGCGCCGAAGTTTATTAATATCAAAGTAATTCATACTTTGAGTTTATGTGCTAAGCATAGCATTTTGTTATTCCACATTTATAATTTTTTCTTTGAAGCATTTTATATTACAGCGCGCAACATTTCATGTAGTTTGTGATTTCCGCGACAAGTCTTGAGAGTTTAAAAATGAAGCTTGTGGCGTGCAGTATTTTGTCACTGTGCCGAGCACAATTTCCTTGCGTGCTGCGGATATAATTTTTGATTGTTGCGCAGTGGATCCAATATCTGGTATCAGAGTAGGTACTATCAGAACAAGTTCAAGAGTAGAGACTCTGTTGAAAAGTGAAATATGACTTCTACCTCAAATCTGCAACCTCCCACTTTTACAAGCAAAAATTACGAGATGTGGTCCTTGACCATGAAGACACTGTTCTGAGGTCAAGATGTATGGGAGATAGTCGAGAATGGCTATGTGGAATCAATAGATCATGAAACATACAATGCCCTCACACAAGCTGAGAAGGATGTCTTGAAAGATCAAAGAAAGAATGATGGAAAGACGTTGTTTTACATACATCTAGCCATGCATGAGAGCATACTTCCAAGAGTTGCATCAACAAAGCAAGCCAAGGAGGCATGTGCCATATTACAAACCTCTTATCAAGGTATGGACAAAGTAAAGACTTCAAAACTACAGATTCTTAGAATATATTTTGAAACTCTTGTTAGCGATATTTCTGGTTCGGGGGGTAAATCTTGTCCCTGGTCCGAGAAGCACGCGGGTCTGCAAGTTGCACGTAGTGCTCAAGCGCAGCT